>JAJLVY010000240.1:0-14341 GCA_030570475.1 Liangdongia dendrica
TCTTTGACAGCGATGGTCCCCAGATTGACACGGCTGATGTCTTGCTTCACGGTGCACCCATCGCCCTGACGAATCTGATTATGCAGCAGCAGTATAGGGAGTCCTCGAGGCTTGACAGTGCGATGCTGGAGGGATTGCACAGGGCTGGGTTCAAGACGAATGCTGGTATGGGTGGCACCGGGCTCTTTGGGCTCTACTACCGTCGTGGGAGTGGCTACTACATCGACGTGGGCTGCTCCACACTCATTGCAGAGGGGAAGATTGGTGTCAAGAACGGTGCCATCAAGCATTTCACTGAGCATGGTGTTGTATTCGAAGATGGGTCCTCAATGGAGGGCATAGACCTTGTTGTGTTGGCGACTGGGTACTCCAACATGAAAACGACTGCGAGAAAAGTGTTTGGTGACACTGTTGCAGACAAGTTGAAGCCAGTTTGGGGGCTTGATGACGAGGGCGAGTTTAAGAGTATCTGGAGACACTCTGGCCACGACAACTTTTGGTTCCATGGTGGTAATTTGGCCATGGCGAGATACTATTCAAAGAGATTGGCTTTGCAGATTGTTGCAATTGAAGAGGGTATAAAGTATTGATTGACCAGTGCCTTCTATCTATTGATTAGCTATGTTAGTATATATACGATATTGATTTACAGTAAAATTCTATAACTTTAACAAACTAGAATAGAATAAAATAAAATAAATAAAACAAGAACAGATGGTAATAGTAAAAGCCTCCTTTACTTGACACCATGGATAATAATAATAATAATAAAAATCAGTCAAGCAAAGTAAAGTAAAGTAAAGTAAAGTAAAGTAAAGTAAAATAAAGTAAAATAAAGTAAAATAAAGTAAAATAAAGTAAAATAAAGTAAAATAAAATAAAACAAGAATATAATAAACTATGTCCAGCTCCAGCAAAATTAATCAGGTATTTCTTTTGTATTTGTATTTTGTATTTTGTATTTTGTATTTTTGTCTTTTTGGTGTGTGTATAAGTTGTGTCTTTCTCTTATAGTCAAATCAATCCATCTTTCCAAAAACACCGTCATCGTCGTCATCATCATTATCATTACCAATGTGGCTCTGATCACCACTGTTTTCAGCATCATCATCGTCATCGTCGTCGTCATCCACCACTGCACCAGGGCTAGGCTTGTTGTTGTTGTTGTTGTTGTTCTCAATATCCTTGTTGTTCTCAATATCCTTGTTGTTCTCAACATGTTTCAAGTTGGAGGACTTTAGAGGAGTATCCAAAAAGCCACCAGTTTGTGCACCCGACAAGAGCGACGCCCTTGATGGAGACTGGTACGACGTAGACGAAGGCGGGTATTGTGAGACCGAGTATGTTCTGAGACGGGCCTGGTTTCCTGGAGTGATGTCAAACTTTCCATCAACATCAGCCTTGTTGTTGTTGTTGTTGTTGTTGTTGTTTTTGGTGGTGGTGGTGTCAAGTAGAGATGGTGAGCGAGAAGTCTTTGATGGGGTTTCGTGTATCGTAGCCTCCTTCATCACTGGGCTATCCGTTATTGCAGATGTTGAGGACGCGCTGCCGCCATTCAGATCGTTCATGGACACGAGGATGCTGGCAGCCTCCAACAACTGCACTTGCTGGTGCTTTGAGATCAGTAGCTTCTTGGTAACGTTCCACTCTGGGGTGTGTTCCCACAAGTGCTTAGCGAGCGACGAAATGTGTCTGTACCCCTTCCCACACGCCTCGCACTTCAGCTCCTCTTTTAGACGGCCAGACTCGCCTTCACTGATTCTTCGAACAACAAACTCTCTAGACAAGACTGGCACAGACGCCGATAGTTGTGGAGCTATCTGCTGATGTTGGGGTGGAACCTGTGTATTCAGCTGTGAAAACTGTTGCTGTGAAAACTGTTGCTGTTGCTGTTGCTGTTGCTGGTGTTGATGTTGGTGTTGGTGCTGTGGAATATGCACATTTGTATGAGTAGGAGGCGTGAAGGGCGAACTGCCCACAGAACCCTGACCATGGAGATGGTTGTGGCTATTCGTGTGATGCTTTTCTGGTATTGTGTAGGGCGCCGTGGAGACGGATGCTCTTCTATTGAGGTGGTTGTTTGGGTTGTGCGAGTACGATGTCATGGCGATGTATGCTGTACCGGCACTGGGAGACTCCACACTGGTGGCTATACCTCTGTTTCGTTGGTATTGTGATGCTTGATGTTCAGATCTCCAACACGGTAAAAATGCTCAGCTGGTTGTCCAAAAAACAAAACTTGCATAAGCACCACGCGACTTGCTTTCTGGTTATAGTGTCTATATGTTATTTTTTTGCACTGGGCGGGACTGATTTGTTCTTCTATCGATTGCTCAATTCAACACACCAAAAACTGGACTCTTCTTTTTTTTCTTGTTTTCTGTTCTGTTCACTTTTAAAATAAAAATATTTTTTTTTTAAATTTTTTTTTTATTGTTTTGATAAAAAAAAAAAAAAAAATAAAAAAAAAATTCAAAAAAATTCATAAGAAATTACGTAATCAACATGAGTGTAAGTCACGTGATGGAGAGTTGGAGAGTATATATACTATTAGTATTAATACTGATTTATTCCTGTTTATTCCATCACACCAGTGTATACGCATCGTCAAAGAACCCATACTCATGGACCAGCGTCTCTCTAAAGACCTCCTCACACGTCTCATCGCCAACTCTGTCAACTTCGGTTCTCAGAAAGTCGGTCCATGCTTCAAAGCCTTCACCACTGTGTAGATCAATCCACTCTTGATACTTCCATTCCAGGTCCTTCTTGATTGGGTGCACAGTGGCCCACTCCAAGTAGACCTTCTCCATCACGTATGTGAACGTAACCAGCTGTTTATAAGTGATGTCCTTGTCCCCCAGCACTTTATGCAGAAAGGCAACATACGCATCGATTCTTGGGACTGCGATGGCATTGGCATTGGCATCCAAAGTTCGAGAGTCCTTCTGCAACAGTTCAATGCATTTGTAGAAATAATCATTCTCGTCCTGTGCAAAGAACCCGATTTGCTTAGCCAGTGTGATTAACGACTTTGGAGTGTCAGCCAACGAGGTGGTCTTTGCAGTGATTCTCAGGCCAACCTCAAAGAATCTGAGGTCCTGAACAAGGTACAGCAACAGCTTCTCGTTGGAGAGCGTACCGGCACATAGCTCTTTAGTGAAGGGGTGTTGCGTTGCAGCTTCAAACTCTTGGTGATACTTTTCTAGTAAATGTTGTGAGAAGGACATGATCAGATCTGTTGCTTTAATG
Source organism: Liangdongia dendrica (assembly GCA_030570475.1). Lineage (NCBI taxonomy): Eukaryota > Fungi > Ascomycota > Saccharomycetes > Phaffomycetales > Wickerhamomycetaceae > Liangdongia > Liangdongia dendrica. The sequence goes on from JAJLVY010000240.1 coordinate 3,253, forward strand.
TTAAAGACTCAAAATTGGTGTCTTTCTCCCATGGGACTCTTATCATTTTAATACAAATATCTGGTATGGCATGACACCCGACACCTCGACACGGCCTGGAAAGTGTATAAAGAGTGCATGATGCACTTAAAACACGCTTCGACCCCAATCTCCATTTTTGGTATTTAAAGAATTGACGAAAAATAAATAGAATAGAATAGAATAGAAATAATATATAATATGTGAATATATAATATATGTTTTATTCTATTCTCTATTCTATTGATTTTTGTTTTATTCAGTAGTTTGATGCAGATCTCTGCTCCATGAGGTGAAAACAATGGTCAGAGTTTTATTCTTTGTACACCAAAGACATGGACTATGGTGATTGTACTAGAAAGTAAATAGTATGTACATCAATACTAGAACTTTAGGACCATTGCTGATTCTTGTAATAATTAGTACTCTGCTACATTTTCCATCTGCAGAGATGATCCCGTCAAGAGAAATGGCCTGCAATTGAAACAAATTGGATTGAATTCGTTCGCAGAATAATCAATTGAATGTAATGCACATTCCATAACTGACACAAGACCAAACCAGCACCCATTCAACACTTCTAAACATCGTTATCCCAGTGTTTTTTTAACCCAAAAGCTTCTCTTCACGTGACCCATTCTCGTTAGTGGAAAATTTATCAGTGAAGAAAAAAAAAAAACAAGCGATGATAAATCAGTTTCACAGAAGAGACAATAAATAAAATAAACGCGGCTCCCAAATAATGGTTGTTGACACGGAGTATTATGATATCCTACAGATATCCAGCGACGCTACAGCTGCAGATATCAAGAAAGCGTATAGAAAGAGATCCATTAAGGACCATCCAGATAAGAACCCAAATGATCCAAACGCTACAGAAAAGTTTCAAGCCATCTCCCAGGCGTACCAAGTGTTGAGCAATGAGGAGTTGCGAGCCAAGTACGATAAGTTTGGTAAGGAGAGTGCAGTGCCTACGGAGGGGTTTGAGGACGCTAGCGAGTATTTCGCTGTCATTTTCGGTGGTGAAGCGTTTGTGTCATATATTGGTGAGTTGAGCTTGCTGAAGGACTTGACAAAGAGTGCTGAGCTGAATGAAGAGCAGGAGAAGGAGGATGAGAAGAAGAAGCAGCAGGAAAATCTCGAGAAGGAAGAGAAGGAGAAGTTACAAAGAGAATTGGCTGAGAAGAATGGTGCTACTAGTGATAATGAGGAGCATGAAGAATCTCAAGCTGTCAAGCAAAGTAAAGAGAAAATAAAACTACTAGGACACATTGAAGCTGATGGCGATTCAAAAACTAGTGCAGAACCATCTGGTGCTGCAGATGCATCTTCAGATGCTGCCACTGAAGAAAATAAACCAGAAGAACCAAAATCCAAATTAGAAGAACACGAAGAAGAAATGAGACAAAAGAAGGAGGAAACCATAAATACGTTATCCAAGAAATTGATTGAAAGACTATCAGTGCTGACTGAATCTTCATATGATGATGCGTGCAAGACATCATTCCAGCAAAAATTTGAGATTGAAGCACAGACTTTAAAGATGGAGTCGTTTGGGTTGGACATTCTACATACAATTGGTGAAGTGTACATTTCCAAAGGTGAGATTTATCTACATTCACAGCAATTTCTTGGTATTCCAGGTTTTTTCTCAAGCGTCAAGGCGAAAGGTGGCATTGTGATGGATACTTTTAGAACCATTTCCACCGCATTGGATGCACAATCCACGATGCAGGAGCTAGAGAACCTAAAGGATTTGAAGGACATGGATGGCGAACTAGTTGATGAAAAGACTGGCGAAGTGATTGAGAAGCCAACAGACGAGGAGCTAGCAGAACTGGAGAAGTTGCTAATGGGTAAAGTGTTGAATGCAGCATGGCATGGTTCCAGATATGAGATGCAGAGCACATTGAGACACGTTTGTGATAAAGTGCTTGAGGATAAAGATGAAAGCAAGGCCAAGCGTAAGCAAAGAGCGGAGAGCTTGATACTGCTCGGGCATGTGTTTGCCAACACCACTAGAACCAAGACTGAGCAGGAGGAGGCTCAATTGTTTGAAGAGCTGGTTGCTGAGGCCAACAAGAAGAAGCAATCCAAATGATGAGCATATATACAATCTATAATCTATAATTTATAATATCGTTACGAACAGTTTTGTTTCGTTATTTCATCTTGTATTTTATAAGTGCAGTATAGTTATAAAATAATACCTAGAGACCAGCTCTACGGGCCTTTTGGGCCTTTCCGGCTGGAACACCTTGCTTGATGTCTTCCGCAACAAGCTCATCTGCCTGGACCCTCTTTGGGATGTAGTCCAGCAACTTGTTGATGTCCAGCTCCTTTGGGATGCTCACGACGCCGTTTTCATCGGCAACAATGAGCTCGTCAGGATTGATGATTTGGTACTCCTGGTCGCCCGTTCTAATCTCAACAGGGACATTGACACCCACAACCTTCACGACTGGTCCTGGGGCAGTGGTGCCTGTGCCATACGCAAACACTGGGTATTGGAGCGCCCTGTGCTCAGCGACATCGCGGATGCGCCCAAACACGACGGAGCCATTGGCCTGCAAGTATTTGGCCCTGGTGCTCATGAGCCCGCCATACAGCGCATTGTTGACTGTCACGTATGGGGCGGTGGCGAGCTGGTGCGTGTAAGGCAGGGAGAGCACGAGGATGGAGCCCTTTGGCACCGAGTCGATGTAGCCACCGGACCAAGCTGGTCTTGGGTCGTCGAGGGGCGCGTAGAGGACGGTGTATGCTGGGCCCGCAGCGCTCTGGATGCCCTTGTCTGGTGCAGCCTTGGAGATCTGCTGGAGGTTTGGGAAGAAGCCGCCGTTCTTGTGGCCAACCTTGACGAGGGCGTCGCTGATGTCGCAGGCGCTGTATCTCTTGAGGGTGTCGACGATTTGGGTGAGTGGTCTCTTGATGGACATGGCGTTAGCGGTGTTGGCGGTGTTGGCGGTGTTGACGGTGGAGTTATCAGACTCTGACATGGTTGACGAGTGGAGACGGAGTGGCTGAGAGTGCGGTTAAGAGTGGCTGTGGGAGTCTGTGGGAGTCTGTGGGAGAGTCTGGGCTGACACTCTGGGCTGTCCTGTTTCCAGATCGGTCCTCCTTGTAGAAAGGGTCCTTCGATTAGACAGCCATTCTGTTGATCTGCCTTGATCACTCGAGCGCTTGTTGAGCCAGCGCTTTGGCGGAGTCTTTCTGCCTGGAATCCCGGATTGAAGGGGGTTTTTGAGTTGTTTTGGCTGCGTGTCACCTGATTTGCCTCGCTCGGAGAGACGTGCATTATTATATGTGTGTTCATGCGGATGGATGTGTGTGTTACATATAGCGCATATATTTACATATACACACATACACTGACTACGCGATTAGTAATACCAAAGATTGGTGATTATGTCAGCCATATTCAAAACATTGTGTATTAGTAGTAGCTCTCTAGATGATGGTGATGGCAAGAACAAGAACAAGAACAAGAAATCATAATCATAATCATGAACCAAATAAGAGCCATACAGAAACTCAACGATCAGGAACTAGAGCAGAATATATCCATTGAAGCATCATGGCACAACGAGTTCAACCACACAGCATACATCTATTTCGGCTCAATGCCCTTTGAACTCACAGAAGGCGATATACTCATCATCTTTAGCCAGTATGGGATCCCCGTCCACATGAAACTGATACGGGATAGAGAGACTGGGAAAAGCAGAGGCTTCGGATACCTCAAATATGAGGACCAGAGGTCTACGATATTGGCGGTGGATAATCTCAATGGTGCCAAAGTGCTTGGAAGAATGATTAGAGTTGACCATTGTTTGTATGAAGAGAAGGAGTACGACGAGGAGTATGAACAGATGCTGGAAGAGGAGCTGAAGAATGATTTTGCTAGCGATGCGGAGGTGGAGGATCAGCACGACCCAGTACCGCAAAATGAAGAGAAGGAGCAGGATGAGTTTAAAGATCCATTGTTGTTGATGCAAGAACTGGATACTGATTCGAAAAAGAGACCTAAAAGTGACCATCATAAATCATCAGAGTCTAAACGTCATACTAATAGCCATCACCGCCATCATCATAATCATAATCATAGTTCCCATGAACATAGTGATAGTCATCGCCATAGAGACGGCAACCATAGAAAAAGCAGACATGGAGAAAGTAAGCACCATACATCCAACTCAGAAACAAAACAAGAAGCTACAAAAGAATCACATTGAAATAAATACTTTTTTTAACTCTTTAATTAAATCATGCTTCTGTTTTTCTTTTCTTCTGTCTTAAATAAATAGGTTTCATGATGATAATAATAATAATAATAATAATAATAATAATAATAAATTCACAGGCATTAATCATCTAGACCTTCAAGATCAACTTGTTGGCCAACAGCTGCACTCACCTCCTCTCTTAGCAAATCACCCAACACAGTGTGTGTTCTCAAGGAAATCCATTTCCCATTGATCAAATCAAATCTATCCGGGCCAGAGACTGGGCTGGCCACCCAGATCTGTTTATTTGGTGGCTGCTTGTTGATCACATAGGACCCATTCTGTGGTAGTTCGAGTGAGAGAACCCCTTGCTAAAAAAAAAAAAGAATGGTGTTAGTTAAACCTAGAAATTAGTCAATCTGGAAACTAAATTACTGTGTATTCTGCATCAACTGTTGGGAAATCTTCTGCAAGATGCTCCAAATGATCGGTTAACGTCTCCAAATACTCATCACAGAGACGGTGGTACTCATTGATGGTCAACTTGTCCACACTTTCAGGAGTGACTTGGCCACCCGTGGTGATGGAGTACTTTCTAAGCTGTGTAATCGTAACACAACCACAACCATTGCTGTTGATCAATCCAAGAGATCTCGCGGAAAGTGGTGCTATCTGAGCTCTCAAAACTGATACTGTGAGAACTCTGGATCTGCTCCACATCCGCACGTTACTCGTCAACGATGAACGCAACATTTTCTTCTCAATTATATTCGCTATTTGTCTTTTTGTTTCCGGTGAAGCTATAAACTGTTCAAATCAAAAGTGTATTTTTTTTTTTGCAAAATCTAAAAATCAACATCACCAACGAGACACAACAAATCAGACAGAAGATCCAACTGTACACAACATGGAGTTACTGTCCTACTTGGTGCTGTTTACAGTGGTCATCCTACTGGTGGCGTTCCTTCCACTGATCAATGGTGTCGCACAGTACAAAGTCCAGAGAAGAGTCAAATCCCATGATGACGACGATGATGATCAAGACCAATACAACACACAGCAATACGGGTCATACATCCCACCAGACGAACTACAAAGACTAGAAAAACAACAAAAGGCTAAAAACTCCACTCTGGGTAAGATCAAGAACCTCAAGAACATCTCCAAGGATGATATTCCTTTAAAGTTCAAGCCTAAATTTGACAACTTGGAGAATAATGGCTCAAAGTTGAGAAACAGAAAGGGTAAAAAGGTTTTTGCCGACGATGCTGACCCTTCAAAGTTTGATTACGACTTGGACGACTTGATTAACGAAGAGCTTGAGAATGATAGAGCAGAAGAGCAACTGGACTCTGAACAGAGATACTTCAAAGGTGACACTTTGGAAGAGTTGGCTTAACACACTAGAAAAATTATTCTCAACTTATAACAACATTCATACACACATACAAATTAATAAATTAATCAAACAATTATTTAATATACATAGCCTACTTCTTCTTCTTGAGCTTTATTGTGTAACTAATAGTTTTGGCTAGTACCATATGTTGGAACATAACTCTTGCCATAGTTTTGCCCATAGCCCTTTGGTGCAGATGGCAAACCGGTTCTTCTCGAAGATTGCTTATTCTTGATCAAGGTCTTGAAACCATTGCACAAACCAACCATATCTGGGTAGTTGTAGCCGTTCAATTCAAACCCTGTTGGAACAGCCTTGACATTCCAAGTGTACATTGGACTCTGCGCATTAGTCTTGAACAACAACAAAAACCAACCTGGATGCTTGTGGTTCAACGCGAATGCATACGAAGCTCTCTTTGGATTGGCCTTGGAGTAATTCTCCAACCACTGAACAACTTCATCTTTGGTACCGTTTCTGAACTTGTCATGGTGCGTCATCTCATCAACCCTCTTCACAATCTCACCAATGTAAACTTCAATAATTTCATCCAAATCAGTAAACTTTTGAGAACCAATGCTCAATGTCTTACCAAGAGAAAACTCATTATCCTTGTCATGTTCAACAACATCAACGTGCTGATACAACGCATTGTCAACTTTCCATGTGATGGCAATATGGTCATTACCCTTGGAAGATGGTCTAATCACCAGAGCACCACGCTCCTTTGGACCCAAGTAATCTTGCGCTTGTCTAGAGTTGAAGTTTTGGAACAATGGATGTTTGATCACTCTGGTGGCTCTCGCAATTTTGTCCTCCTTGGCTCTCTCCATTTTGCTGTCATAGCTCTCCTGTGCAAAGTTCCATTTACCCTCAGCCTTGTAGAAAGTTTCTCTGCTGATTGGATGTTCAACATCATACTTCAATAAACTGATTTCAGCTGTAAACTTGGCATAGTCAATATGAACAAACTTTGCTGAGACAGTTTGAGTAACATGATAAATCTCTGATAACGTTCTGCTTTCATTTCTTTCAACAGCGTGGTCCATGTTACAAACACACTCGATTTGACTTGATGTAACAGCATTCACTTGGTAATTACCAACTCTCTTGATGTTAATTGGCAAAACAACACCATCATAAAACGTGTCTGGGGAATCACCAGTCAGGTTCTCAAAGATTTCAATAGAACGTAGTGATTTGAAGGCCTTTCTCATTTCAGAGTATGGATCTTGCAATTCTTCCAAAATCATTTCTAATGTAGCTCTCTTCTTCTTGTGGTAAGCCTTCTCCAACTGTCTAGAATAATCTTCCAAAATCAATGTTTGTAGACACTCTGGACCTCTATCTATCAACTTGTCAATAATGGTTTCACCAATTGGTGCATCCTTCAATTCTTCAATCTCAGCTTCATCCAAATCCAAAGCATCAGCAGCCATCTTTTCAGCTAAAGCATAATCTTCTGGGTGGATTCTAGTATCATCCAACAAGGTCACAGCTTCAATATCATCATTCGATCTAACAGCAGCTCTCTTGGTGGCACTTTGTGGAATTCTCAAGAAACTTGCACAATTTAGGAAAATAGTTGAACCAATCCTTATGTTCTCATTGGTAATCAAAGCTTGACGACTAAACAATGGGTGCTGTTGAACAGCCCTCAGCAAACCAGATGCCTTACGTGGTCCCAAACCAGAAACATATGGCACCAATGCAGCTAAATATGAATCACCAATGGCTTTGTTGATGTCAACACCAACAACATTGACAATATCAACCATTGCACTCGTGATAGCCTGTTGCAACTTGTCTTCTGGTAGTAAACTTTGATGCTTGTGAATGGCTAGTGAGGTTATGTCTTCGCCCAAATTGGCATACGCTAGCAGTGGGGATTGCAAGTAACGGCCAAGAGCAATGACATATCTGGCCAACGGTGGTTTCTCTGGTAACTGTTCAGCTGCTCTTTGAGATGTTTGGTATCTGACGGCAACTTCATCGTTAACCCAGATAAGAGACAACAATTGAGTTGGATCTTCATACACAGTCAAGTTTTGTTCTTCGATAATCTTGTAAATGGTTTCGTAAAGTTTGTATGTCTTCACATTGAAACCGTTGATACCAATGATATCTGGCTTGCAAGTCTTTATTGCATTTGCAAAAACAGCATCGAAGGGAATTTCACCTTCCAATAATCGATCCTTGTTACGCAATGGGTTTTCATCAAACTTGAAAGTTTCAACAACTTCACCAAACTCGTTCAAGAATGCGCCAATAATAGCATCTTGGCCAAACTTACCATTACCTGGAGACAAAACAAAAACTCTTGGAATAGAACCTGGTGCCAACTTGTATGGTTTGAATGGTGCTTGATCGATCTTGTCGGTGAATGCAGCACGAACCTTGAAATACAAGAGACGCTCACATTCACGACGGATATCTTCCTTAATATTTAGGGACACCAATGGGTACAACTTTTTGTATGCAATTTCCAAAGCTGAACGACGGTATTTGTTCCATGCAGCAGCAAGGTCGGATTGACCGTCAGATGCCAAGTGACTAAACATGTGATCAAAGAACCCATCACCAGAAAGCATCTCCAGTTTTATCTCAATCAAGTGGTCAGCCTCAGCTTCCAACATTCTCAAAAACACATCTGGTTCCTCAATCAATGACTCAATAGAACGGTTGATGGCATATTTGAAATCTGCGTATGGGCTGTTGTTGTCAATTCTCAATCTACCTTGTTCAGTCAGATGGATGTTTATACTGGAGTATGAGCGAACAGTTTCTCTCAAGTATTTTCTTAGCTTCAAGTTAACGTATAACTCTTCGGCAAAGTAGTGTTTGGTGACTTCCAAAGACTGTGATGGCTTGGCATACAAAGAATCTTCATGAGAACAGATCTCCTCAACTAGTTGTTCTGGTGTTTGTTCTGCATCCGAAGTTTGGTACAACTTGGTGTCAGCAGTGACATTTTCAGCAAAGTTTGCAGCAGAAATACCGATGGAACGGCAAACTTCGTATAACTCGTTTGATCTTAGTCTTTCATAAGCAGCACCCTTGTTTGATCTCTTCAACCCCAAATCCTTTAGTTTTGAACTGTATGTAAATGTGATGTATTCATGGATATCTTGTAATAATGTAATGTTGTTTGCAGCAGAGAAAGAACTAGATAACTCTTCGTCATTTTCAACGTTGAGTTCATGTATCAACTTTTCAACAGTTCTTCTCTTTTCCAATAGAGAGTGGAACTCAATATCCAGTTGCAAGATTCTCCATAAATCATCTTCGTTCAAAATGGAGTGGACTTCAGTTCTAGCATTTTCACCCTCGTCAACAATAACAGTTTTTAGCAAGTAATCACGACGGTGTGAGTAAATGAATGGGATTTCCAAGTTTTGTCTAGCCATGAAAGTTAGAGCATCGGAAACAGCCTTCTTGAATTCAACTTCAGTGTATTCTTCATTGGCAATGGAGTTTCTTTCCGATAATAGAATGTAACCAATCCATTCTTTTTCGTATTGGAAATCATCATCATTTAGATCGTAGTTTTTGATGTGTTTGCGGTATTCTTGGAAACGTTCTGGAACATCAGTATCTCTGATAACTTTATCGGCATCTGTTAACATTTTAGCCTTCAATTCTTCTGGCTCATAGATATCCTCCAATTGTGGTCTGGTTTCATCTTCTCTGTATTCACCACCCGCTTCACCTTGATCTTCGCCCTCCAAAGCCCATGCGTAGTCTTCACCATCACCAAAGATGTCGTATAGCTCATCAACCTTTTCAGAATCAATACCAGAAATCTCTGTTGGCTTTAGTCTTTCTTGTTTACGTCTTTCACGTGCCTCAGCACGGGCATCTTCATCTAGATCTGAAAATTCATCTTCTTCGATGAAATCATCCAACTCATCCACAACAGTTCTTCTTGCTTCTCTTGATCTTCTAGAAGAAGCGTCAGCATCACTGCCTTCAGCAACTTCATCTTCTTCGTCGGAAAAGAAATCGTTCAAGCCTCTCTTGGTTTCTGGGGTTTCTTCAACAGCTGCTCTCTTTAATCTCTTAAACTTGGACTTCTCTTTCAAGTTGGTGGCACCAGAATTTTCCATCAACAAATCTAGGTCATCTTCATCCAACAACCCTTCATCTTCGTTTTGTTCTTTTTCAGCAGCCTCGCGACGGCGCTTGTGATGCTTCTTCTTCTTGGGACGTGACGAAGCATCATTTTCATCATCATCATCGACAATGAAACCTTCACGAATCTTTTGGATTTCTTCTTCATCATCATCTTCTTCCTCTTCTGAAGAATCGAATGGTTCTTCTGGTTGAAGATCGTCACCTTCTCCTTCAGAGGATTGATTTCTCAATTCTTCGTCGTCAATGGCCATCGTTGATAAAATTCGAAAATGCAAACAGATTTCAAGTTACAATCAACAATGAGCACAGAAATCACGGACACAGATCACAAAGCAGTATCTTGGAAAAAAATGAGTCTGTAATTCTGACCGTATCGATGTCTTTTGCCTTGCACTTTGTCTTTAAACCTTTTTGTTGTTGTTGATGTTTTTCAGCTAGCAGATTCTCCTCCAAAGAAGTCCGAATATGGTAATAGCCACACTCGGGTAACCTTTGAAGGGTCTACTAAGAATAATAATGGTATTACAATCTTGTCAAGTTAGAATGGAATGGAATGTAGATGGGTATTTCAATTATGCAGTAGTCGAGTTCTGTTTGTGCAGTTCTCTCTTCTCACTTCTCCTTGTTGATGTATTTATCATAATGACGGTTTAATTTGTCATTGAACTGTTTGTTCTTATCATTGACTAAAAAATGGTGTTAATTTGGAATAGAAATCATTCAACGAAGGCCTTACTATATGTATCAGTATCACTATAATCCTTTCTTCTTTTCATTTTTCTTTTATCAGACTCTTTCAATGAGTTCACCAGCTTATTTATAGCCTCCTTTGTTGGTTTGTTCGTGTAATCAACTTCTGCATGGTCACCAGTTTCCAATCTCTTCTTTTGTTTTGTATATGCTTCCTTATCAATCTCTAAGTTTGAAACTTCTCTTTTATACGATTGCTCAGCCAATTGGGCGTAGTTTGTAAACCCTGCATTCGAAAGATTTCCCGTCTTCAACTCCTGTTTCTTATCCCACTTCTCGTGATCCTCTATAGTATAATCCCACCCTTTCTTACGCTCCCAATCTTCGCCGTTTTCCTGTGCTTCGATCTTTTCCAGTTCCTTTTCAGCTTTTTCCTGCTTGAGGTTTAGAGATCGTAGTTTTGATTCACCAATGGTTTGTCTTTTATGTTCTTTGAAAAGTTCTTCTCTATTCTGTTTTTCACTTTGTTTCTTTCTTTTGCGAAGTTCCTTCAACTTGGCTAGTCTCTCTTCCGTAGAACTCATCGTTGATCTCTTTATAGCTGCTGCTGTCGTGTTTGTTTTGT
>JAJLVY010000241.1:0-14312 GCA_030570475.1 Liangdongia dendrica
TTAACATTGACATTGAGATTGGCATTGGCATCAGCATCAGCATCAGCATCAGCATTAGCATTAACATTAACATAGATATGTCAACATACTGTCTATCCAAGCACCGTGCAAATTACCACAACTACGCAAAAAGACAGCACTATGAGTTCCTGGTGTTCGATAACACCATTAGAGAGATTGAAAACCTGTTCCAGAAGGACTTGAAGAGGCCATGCTTCAACAACAACAACAACAACTACTACACAAACACACACCCAAAGCGGAATAAGCCTTTTAATGACACAAACTTTACGCTGTGCGAGTACCTCGAGAAGGATCTCAACAATGCATTTACACAGACTCTGTTCCCAAAACAACAGGCTAAAGCGCATACACATACACATACACAACAGGAGAAGGGAATAAAGAACTATAGCATCAATACGAGTGTGGCCAATGACACGTCCAACCTCTTTTTGGATGACTTGAATCACGACAGTTTGGCGCACAATTCAGAGATTATCTACAAAGAGGTTCCTTGCAATGAAAACTTTAAGCAGGTGCTACAGACAATTTTAATACAGAACAAGCTCCATTGAGATCAATACCATTGCTATGATTGCTATTATCATAAAGAAAAAGATATTGATGATGAATTCACGACTTGACAAATGAATACTAGTTTTTTTTTTATTGTAGTTGCTTTTCTAACCATGTTTTAGCTTCTTTTCCAATGTTATCAATCAAAGTTTTGTTCTTTGAAGTTGTTAATTCGGCAGTTGTCCATTTCTTCAAAATGGTAATCTCTTTCCCTTTATGCAATATTTGATACAACCACCAGTTGTTTTTAATCTTGATCAATTTCTCAGCTTGCTTGGTTCGCAGGCTATCAAAATTATGTGTAATATGGTTAATAATCTCTCTATGCACAATTGTAGATTGAATCCTAGAAATCGACAAGTCGTAGAAAAATCTAACCTCTTGTTCCTCTTCATCTTCTGTAATCGGTATATTTGGAAAGTTTGATCTAACGACACTTGGCGTGGTAATAGTGTAATAAAATTTATGCTTCTCATCACCAAGTTTAACATGCTCTTTAATCTCATATCCAACTTTCTTCATCATCCATTCATGTGAATCATTAAACTCAACACCAGGTTCGTATGTAGCAACAACAAGATACTCTAAATGCTTGAAAATCACCAAATTGTATTTTCGATCATCCAAGTAGATGGTTCTTTTAATAATCAAATCATTATTACTCTCCGCACCATTCTGCACTTCGGCTGCTTGTGATGTATTCTGTTGATCAGGAGGTGTTGGTGACTCAGACCTTTTCAACCATGATGGTAAATAACCATTCAAGTTCTTGATGGTTTCAACGCCAGCATTGACTCCATATGTGACACCAGTGAGCTCAGAAACGTCACTCAAAGTGTTGTAGACCAACCTGAATGGATCATAAATATACTCGCCACCAGTACTATCAGACTCTGACTCAACTTGCCGTATAATATTATCCTGATTAATATATTTCAAGTCATATTCATCATGCCTTTGTATCCAACTGAAAAGACGTATTTCTGATTCAAGTGATACACTATTATCACCATAATCTTTGTACAAGACACCATAGTTGGCATAGTTGGTTTTATCGCAATTGAACACCCACAAGTTTTTATAATTTGTAGCTGATCTAAACTCATAAATCAATGGGAATGTGCTTAGTTCCTGTTCACTTTCTCTCAATCCTTTATAAAGCTTCAAAAACCCATCACCATTCAATGATAATGGGAAATTCTTTAACCACACTCTCCACCATTCTTCATGCACCTCCGTCTCAAAATCCTTAAATAACAACTTGTACTGGTCAAACCCTTCTCTAATACAATTCTTAATAAACGATAATGGCGCAGAATCATTAAAATATTCAACTTCATTGTCAGAATCCGTCTCTTTTTCAGCATTTGTCACTTTGCTTAACGTGAACCCCAAAATGAAAACCAACTCATCCTGGCAAAACAGCACAATTCTTGAATCATCCAGCTCCAAATACTCCAATTCATCATCTGTGAAATTGCTCTTAAATCCTCTTAAACCCTGAATCAACCCAACCTTCCGTATCTTACCTTGTACGTCTGTTTCTTTGCTCGATACGTATATCAGTATGTGTCTATCTGATTCACCCAATTTGTCCATCTTGGACGGGTTGAAAACGCTGAAAAGAATTACTTGGGATAAATCAACATCAGAAGTATCACTAGCAAAGATATTCATTGCCAATATCAACCACTAACCCACGGCAATTGATTATATCTTCTCTTACCACTAATCACAACCAACTGTGTCTCTTATAAATTGACTTTTTGGTAACATCCGGGTAAATTCTCCAACAATTTTCGTCAACACAATCAACATATCAAGAAACAATTTGAACAGCTACCAAAATAAAAACCCAGAAGCACAGTGTTTTTACCATTTAAAACCTAAAACCTAGCATCACGATCCATCCTTTATCATCATGGTGTTGGCTGATTTAGGGAGACGAATCAATGATGCCGTTTCCGGTGCCATTAAGAGCAATGAGGTTAACGAAACCGCAATTGATCTCATGCTGAAGGAAATTTGCAACGCTTTGCTAGAGTCTGATGTCAACATTAAGCTAGTGATGAAGTTAAGAAAGGACATAAAGACTAAAATAAACACAGAAGAGACCGTTCAAGGTGCAAACAAAAAAAGACTAGTGCAAAAGGTTGTTTTCGACGAGTTGTGTGCATTGGTTGACACCAAGACGGAACCATACAAACCAAAGAAACACCACTCCAACGTTATCATGTTTGTTGGTTTGCAAGGTGCTGGTAAGACTACATCCTGTACCAAGCTTGCTGTATACTACCAAAGAAGAGGGTTCAAAGTGGGGTTGGTGTGTGCTGATACTTTCAGAGCTGGTGCTTTTGATCAGTTGAAACAAAATGCTACAAAGGCTAGAATCCCATACTATGGGTCCTACACAGAAACCAACCCAGCAAAGGTTGCGAAGGAAGGTGTTGACAAGTTTAAAAAGGAAAAGTTTGAAATTATAATAGTTGATACCTCTGGTAGACACAGACAAGAGGATGATTTGTTCCAAGAAATGATTGAAATTGGTGAAGCTGTTAACCCAAACCAAACCATTATGGTTCTAGATGCATCCATTGGTCAAGCTGCTGAATCTCAATCCAAGGCTTTCAAGGAATCATCAAACTTTGGTTCTATAATATTGACAAAATTGGATGGTCACGCCAAAGGTGGTGGTGCTATCAGTGCTGTTGCTGCTACAAACACCCCAATTGTTTTTATTGGTACCGGTGAACATGTGCAAGATTTTGAAACCTTTTCACCAAGATCTTTTATTTCCAAGTTGTTGGGTATTGGTGATATCCAGGGTCTGATGGAACACGTGAAGTCTCTGGATCTGGATTCAAAAGACACAATGAAGAACTTCCAAGAAGGTAGATTCACATTAAATGATTTCCAAAAGCAAATGCAAAATATCATGAAGATGGGTCCATTGTCCCAAATTGCCGGTATGATTCCAGGTATGGGCCAAATGCTGGGCAAGGTTGGCGAGGATGAAGCTTCCAACAGAATGAAGAGAATGGTTTATGTTTTGGACTCTATGACCAAGCACGAATTGGATAGTGATGGCCAAATTTTCATAGATGAACCTTCCAGAATCATTAGAGTTGCTAGAGGTTCCGGTACTTCAGCCACCGAAGTTGAAATGATTTTATTCCAACAAAGAATGATGGCAAGAGTCGCACAGCAGAGCAAGTCCATGATGGATTCATCAAAGGCTGGTGGACCAGGTGGTTTAAATCAACAACAAATACAAAGAGGTATGCAACAGCTACAACAGAACCCAGGCATGATGAACAAGATGATGGAGATGATGGGTGGTGCTGGCGGCCTTGGCGGCCTTGGCGGCATGGGTGGTATGCCTGACATGAGCGAAATGATGAAGATGATGGGTGGTGGTGCTGGAGGCATGCCAGACTTGTCACACATGATGAAAAACCCACAAGTTCAAGAGATGATGAAGCACTTTAGCATGTAATATTAATATTAATACATCTTTTTTTTATTGAAACGCAAATATGTACGTACAGTGTAGCTATATACAAATATACTGATCTAACAGTGACATCAACTCTTTTATAGTGTATCCTATTGCACATGACTGTTATGCACAACACCCTGGAGTAAACACTTTTATTTCCTGATTGGGAAGTCTAGGATGCAGGCAGCGAAGTTACAAAACTGAATAAAAAACCGTTGGAATTTAGGTGATTTGCCAAAGAAAAGCTGTGTCCAAGTCGAGAAAAGGGTATTTGGTGGTCCCTATAGCGTGCTAGTACAATACTGAGTGAGTTTCATGCTGAAAGCTGTTTTTAAAAGTGTTTTTTTTTATTGAAATTTGTGGGTTTTAGAGTATGCCACAAAACGCTTCTGCTGTCTCACATAAAGAGAATACTACGGGCGACCAGTGGAGCTCTAGTCGCAGTCCCTTTGACAACAACAACAACAACAAAACACCCAGCAAACGGCAGAATAGCAGCAACAATATCAACACTCCTGATGCTACTCCAAGCAAAACTCCAAGCAAAACTTCAATCAAACCACCGACACTTCGCATATTGAGAAGAGATTCCACATCAAACAGCAACGGTAGTACGATGGACACACCGAGACGGTCGGGAAGAGTTATTGAGTCCTTACACAATGACATTGATGATTTGAAGAGCCAATTGCTGAAAAGCAAGTCACAGAATGATGACTTGAAGAAGAACAATGAGATATTGCAGAAGAGAAGAGATCAGCTTGTTGAACAGTTGTCTAATGCCAAGCATGAGGTTGATACCGGGAACTCATTGTTGCAAAGAAAGCAAAGAAAAATCAATGATCTAGAAGAACAATTGAGTGAGTTGACCAGTTCAAATGATGAGTTGAAGTTTAAACATAAAAACATGGCTGTGAAGTTGAGTAAACTGGAGGAGAATGATTCACAAGTTACACATGAGTTTGAAAGATTAAAGATTTCCTATGATGCTTTGACCTCAAGTCAGAAGGAATACAAGGAACACTATTGCACGCAGATCAAAGAATTGAAAGAGAAACTAAATAGTTTTATTACCGAGAAGGAAGAACACATCAACAAAAACATTACACTGATCACCAAGAGCGACAATACCATTCATAGAGCTATAAAGTCGGTTAATCTGAGAACCAAGGAAATCGAAGAGGATTCTAAAAAGAGAAATTCTATTTTAACTGAGAAGGTTAACAAGTTATCTAATGACACTTCTAATTCTTTAGTGGAAACTATGGATTTGTTTAATGACTCTAGAAAATTGTTCCAGCTGGTTGCTGATAGATTACAATTAAACCAAGAAGAATTGGCGCAAGAATTTTTGAAACAAAATCCTGAAAAGGCTGATCCATTTGATTGGAGTAGAAGCAGTGTTTCCACAGCTTCTGAGGCTTCTAGTGCTCTTTATAATTCCCAGGTTCTTTCAACTCCAATCAGAGTGAAAAAGAGAAGTGAGCGTAAGATATCTCCAATTGATGATACAAGTTATAGATCTTTGAGTTCTGAGAACAAGGTGTTGCTGCTGAACAAGGAATTGAATGGTTCGATTCCAGTTAAGCATAGAACAACCCCTAATGTGAAGATATACCCAAAAACCAAGAACAATGGTCACCGTCGTTCGCATTCAAGACAGTTATCATTTTCCACATCCCCAGTTATATATGCAAGACAGCCATCACAATCACAATCACAATCGCAACCAAAGTCGAGGGTCCAATCTGGTGTCTCTTCTTCAAACTCAAAGAGATCTTCAAGAGTTTTCAGCAACGGTCCATTAGTAGTATCATCGGATTCTATTAATACTACATCCCAAACTGCATCAAGTGTCGATGATACGACTAATATTGAAGATTCGGCAGATCCAACACAACAACCAAAGAAGAGAAGACGCAGAAGACGCAGAAGAAGACGTGGTAAACGTGTTACAGAAGGGGGTGAAGGTACAGATGCTGTTGACCAAGACGACGTTGATCATGATTCCAGAGACTCTGGTGTTGAGGAAGGTGATGAAGATGAAGACTAGTATGGCTTTTTTAATTAATTTTCATACTCTGTGTATGCTTACTAGATAATCGTTTTCATTGCTATTGTCATTGTTATTGTCATTGTTATTATCATCGCCCATCCCCTTGTTTGTTATTAAACCCATACAATTCATATTAAACATACACAGCAAATAACATCATGCTATATATCTATTCCAAAGTTTTATAGAATAATAGTAATAATCATCATAATATAAATATATAGACATAGATATATATCTAAGCATTTTCATAACTCATTATAAACCGCAATTGTCCCATCGTCATAGCCAACAGCCAGGTAATCTGTTGTTATTGTCAAAACATCTCTTCTGTTCAATATTTTGATAACCTGTTCATTAAGGGAATCAATAGACTGCCCTTGGATGAGAGAGAGACATTTTGGCTTCACAATCAACTTATTTTTCTTTGTAACATCATCACTATCATTTTCAGCAATATTACCCACAATGTTCAAATCACCCTGGAGCAGTCCCTTAGGTTTTTTGAAAACAGCCTCTTCCTTAATAGTAGTTGATCCCTGTTCTCTGGTTTGGAATTTAAAGAATTTTATGAACCCATTCCAGGACGCCAGGACCAAATGGTCCTTTATTGTAGCCATGTCTTGAATTTTGCCAAATTTATTTGGTATTTTCAGGAGCTCCGAAACCATGCTCAACTTGTGCACCACAATGGAAGACTGGATGGAGGAGGACAGCACGACATGGTATTTGGAGTCATAGATTAGTGACAGCACCGGATTAGGGAAATGTGAGATGGAGATGGTTAAAACTTTGAACGTTTGCGCCATGAGGTCAACCTTTATGGAGATAACATGGCCAGACTCAAACCCAATAAATATCAAATCCTTTTGAACCCACAGCAGTCTCATTATTATACCAAACTTGTCAATTTTGTATGCAGCATTATCATCATTATTATTATCATTATTATTAGTAGTAGTAATAGTATTAGTAGTATTAGTAGTATTAGTAGAACCCATTGATTCTTCACTAGAATTTGGTCTTTGCAGTTTGAATTCACTAAAATCATGTAGTTTTTGAGTTTTTATATGTGTAAATAGATCGACAGCATTGAACACACGCTTCAACTTTGAATCATCCCCATCTTTCATGATGAACTCAATGTCATAGATGTCAAAGAGGTTTGAGTTTAGTGTGTTGGACGTTATCACGTAGTGATTGTATATCTGAACATTGTTAAAGTTCAAAGCATTGACTGGCAATTGGTAAACTTCTTTCAACTTTAGAGCACCCTGAGCATCAAACAATCTCCAAAACTTGACGAGGTTATCTCTCCCGTGCGTGATGAACATTCCAAAATAGCTGCTCTTGATTTCCAATGTTTCGGCATCAATCCCGAGTTGCTGGACCGTTAAGACCTGGGAGTCATGCGCCTTAAACTCCAACACGGATCGCCTTATGCTCAAATCCCACAGCTCGGCAACCCCAGCCTCATCAGCACTCAAAAGAAAAGGTTTCAGCACCGGCTTTCTAACACCAGCATACTCTGAATCAGTAGCTTCTATGGTTTTGGATGACACTGTTGCTATTGGAATGTATATGAAGCATTGGGTTGTGACAGGAGACTGGTGCTTCCTAAGCGTGCACAAAGGGTACTTGAATGAGTCTGATGCTAATGCTGGCATATTTTCCAGTATGTGTATGTATCTCCTCCAGGCACAGACCCTTGTTATCCTCTCAATGCACGAAAACAAACAAACAAAGAAGCAGAGGCAGCAATGGAGATTCCAATGTTGATATAAACCACTTCCCACTGTTTTCGATCGTTATTTTTAGTAGTTTCTTTAACGAAAACAAGAGAAAAATATTGATGTATATTTAGATATCCTGTAACGGGTAACATCCGGACAGAGATGGTCAATAACACCTCGGAAGTCGTTGGGTGAGTATTAAGTATAGAGAGAGAGAGAGAGAGAGACGAGATGTGGGATGAGTGGTAGTGGGCGATAGAGTGGTGGATGTTTACTTGAGGGATGTCCATGCCAATTGACTAATTGACTAATTGGCTAATTGGCTAATTGACTGAATAAGTTGTTGTTTGAAAGGCAGAGAGACAGAGACAGAGACAGAGAGAGTTATGCTGGTAGACGTAGATAGGTTTTCTTTCTGTCAATTTCAGATTTGATTTGACGTGGGTGAAGAAGAAGAAGAAGAAGAAGAAGAAGAACACCCATTTATATTTACATTCACTTTTACACACCCAATAAATATATAAGAATATATTATTACTCTATACTACAATGGGATTCCTGAATAAAGCTGGTCTTGCTACCGTTACTGCCGCAGCTGCTTTTGGGTACTATTCGCAGCAATTCATCTATGTTGGTCCTTACATTGAAAAAAACCCATTCAACTACAGCAGACAGTCTCGTTGGAACCAGTTAAAGTACCTCTTTTTCGGTACCAATGACGACGTTTCCATCTCAAGAGCTGCCAAGGTTTCGAACCCACACCACAACAAGCAAACTTTTGACTATTATGAGCAAATGATTGACACTGATAACACTGAGCAGATTTTAGCAGCCTGCAAAACCAACGAGGAAATTCTTACACAGATACAAAAGGGCTTCTTTAACGGGCCAACACTATACTTCCATCGTTTCCTGCTGTCTCCATACTTTAAGAGCAACACGCAAAACAACAGAATTGTCGGTTTCACCAAGGATGAACCACAGTTGAAAAAAGTCGATGTGTCCAAGCTACCAACGATTCCAAAGATTGAGCTGCCTTTGTTGCCAACCAATAACAACTTGAACTATGTGTGGGGTGGAGTGCCATCTTACAGCGGGTTGTTGCCAAAGAGAAGTGTTGTTTATGGGTTGTTCCAAGTTCAAGAATATGGCTCCAACTCTATGAATGGTGGCTACTACGATGTTACTTTTGGTTCTGACTTGTTGGACTTTGCAACTGTGCACAGACTAGAGTACGAAGTGTTGACTAACCATGACGGCGAAAAGAGAATGATTGTTAGAATGGTGAACTGCAGCAACAAGACCAAGAAGCATGGGGGCGAGTTTGTTGATGATACCTATGGTTTGCACGAGTACATGACTAGAAGTGTTGTTAATGATGCCATTAGAAGTTTAAAGAAGGCTGGTGACAAGTATGCTGCTTCCCAAGCTCCTCCTGCTCCTGCTTCAAAGTCTACTCCAAAGTCTGCTTCAAAGTCTGCTTCTAAGCCAGCTCCTACATCTGATTCTGCACCTGCTTCAAAACCTGTACTTGTTGTTACATGATTTCAAGTTTCCTCTACATATTGTATAAGAATAAATAAATGTGTAATTTCTAAGCTTTCGTGTATACTTTATAACCACCAGGTTTTGACTGTGCTGTTAACGGCGAGCGGGAGAGATCTGTAATAAAATTAGCAATGCTATTAACCACAACAACACCTCTTCTTTAAATGTGTGATGATGATTATGAGTATAATAACCAACCATGCCCGTCAATACAGACTAACTTCAAATGGTGTCAAATTTGAGAACTGCACACCTGTAAAACTGTCAAGGTGGAAGTTAGTTGTTCATGTATACCCCTGTAGCCGAATAAATATTACACCTATTTCATGCTTCACTGAGCTGGTTATGTCTCAGGAGTTTCCAATCGAGATAATTGGATAATTAGAGCATTTAATATATATGTAAAGGCCATGATTTTGGATGTATATACTATTATTTATCTTTCTCTATATACTGTTGTACCAAATTTTCTATGGACATGAATATGCATGTTTATGCACCACCATGGTTGTCGTGGTTACAATATTCTCTTAATTCAAGATTTATTTCAAAAATATAAAGAATTCAAGATATTTAAAGGTATAATTATAATCAGACTAAAAGTATTTATATAAATATAAACCAATTTATTGTGAATTCAAAGAATTCAAAGAATTTCCTGAAAATGTTTTTTAAGCTGGACAAGATTGTATTCAGTAAAAAAATATTCCAACTGAAACATTTGAAATTTAGCAACTTTTGGAAACAAGCTGTTGGTAAATTTAATAAGAAAGATTTTACATACAACTGACCATCAGATCATATTGATACATTTTTGAACACACACTTTTTTTTTTGTATAAAACAATTGTTTTTATTTGTATAGAAGAGTTCCCTTTTCTTTTTTTTTTTTTTTTTTTTTGATTACTTGTTTTTACTTTTAAGTAGAGTTTGCAACAAGATCATGGAAAGTCAGGCACGACAGTTCCATTATCTGTGGTTGGCCTCAACGCAACGGCAGTGGAATTGATCCCAGGAGGACTAGTCTGGTAGAGTGCATTAGAGATGCCACCAGTACCAGCACTAGCACCAGCACTTGAAGAGTCAACGACAGGAACAGCAAACGCACCATCAATATCCTTGTACAACAAGTGTCCACTCTTGATGGAGAACGAAGTGTCCTCTGCAGAGCCTGTAACGACAAACTGGGTCGCATTGTTAATCGTAATGTAGTGCTCTGCAGACGAGTTCCCCAGAGTTTTTCCATTCTCAACGAGTTTCAAGGCCCCCGTCTGCTCCAAGACACCCTTCAAGTAGTTCAAGCCTCCCCCTTCAGTATCGTTTCCACTCGACAGATAAACCCCACCCTGGGAGATGATAGCAGACTGGTATTGCAAGTGAGAGCCAGAGCTGATTGCAACTAGAGTGAATGGGTCAGTCTGGTTCAAGCCTTGGGCATAATCTGTGGTAGTGGTATCATTTGTATAGCGAGCCTGTGGGTTTTCTGGGGTTGGGAGAGCAGAGGCTATGGAGACGGCACTCAACAAAGCCAACAAAGCATTACCAATCAGCGGTGTAAACAGCAGCATATTATATTATATTATATTATATTATATTATTTTTTTTTTTTTGCGGTACGGTACGGTGCGGTGCGTCAATCAATCAATCAATGCAGTGGGTGCTGCTTTCCGGATAAGTAAGAGTTCAAAGAGAGAGTGTTTGTGTTTAAATAGTGATTTTAAGGGTAGCAATAGCATCAATATTATTTTATACTTTGCAGAGAGTTTGTGGTTCTACCGTTTGTATTATTAGTTATTATAGTTATTATGATTATTGTGGTTGTAACAACAGTAGTTCAACTATCAATTCCACGTTGCGTGTTTCTAGAATCAAAATCTAGACTTTATGGTTTGCTTGAGCTAAATATGAATTCTGTTCTGTCACTACACCAGTACTTTTTCTATTATAAATTCAAACAACCACTATGGTACATATGAAAGTGTACTCAATCAATCAATCAATCAATATACTGAACAACAACACGGACTCCCGATTCACAGTCAAGGGTCTCCTCTGAATCGAGTAAATCTACACCATCTATTGACCGTTAGACGGCATCAAAGCATCATCCATCCATATCCCTTCAACCATTTTCATTCAATAATAGTCATAATAATAATAGTAATAATGGTTAACCTTTTAATAATATTTGTGTCACCTGTAACTGCACCAACACGTCTTTTAACGCTCTGCACAGGAGCCCTACAGACGCCAGCCGTCCTCGCACAAGCACGAGCTGGCGCCTGTGATTCGTCGAGTGGACGGTATCCGCACTGGCACTTATCCTCATATTATTTCATTATTATAGTATTACTATTTCATTATTCATTATTCATTTCTCCTCTGTTCTCCTCTTGGATGGACCGGACTCCCGCCTGCCTGGAACAATTGTTGCCAGTCTCCAGCCAATCACAAATGCCTCAAAATAAGCGATCTGGGGCAGCAGCAGAGCAGACACAGCAGCCATGGGATGTGGTGGCACGTAGTGGGTCCTAACTGTAGCACTCACTTAGGAGGCGCACATAGGAGGCACTTAGGAGACGCACATAGGAGGCACACAGGAGGCACACAGTGGACACACACAGCAAAGGAACAGATCTGCCCGCAGAAATAATCACTCAAATTTTAGCCTAGCTCCAGTCGTATCATCTGTATAAAAACGATGCAGCACTCCTCGTCTCGACACACGGGGTGGGCAGCTGGATATCTGTGTTCTGTTTATAGCTGGTGTCCTCCCTCCACTGTTTAAGTGTTCAAGTGTTCAACTGGCTTTTAAGTGTTCAACTGTTCAACCAGCAAGTGAGACAAGTGACAAGTGACAAGTGATGCACCGCAACGTCAAGATCCAGCCCAAGTCCATCCAGGTGGACGACCTGCTGCAGTACATCCAGTCAACCAACCTGCCCAAGCCAAAGCTCCTCAAGTCCTGTATCCGCTGCAGAAAACACAAGACAAAGTGCGACGCTGCCTCGAGGGCCCCTGGCCCATGCTCCCACTGCGCCCGCAAGGGCATCGAGTGCAAGATTGACTACGTGCTGCCCCCTCAGCGCTCAGATAACCTCAAGAAGCTCGTGGCACAGGTGGACGACATCAAGCTCGAGTTCGACAAGCTCGAGCTCGTCTACCAGAGCCATCTGCAGAGCATGGGCCTGGAGATTGTCTCCTTCGACCAGTGGAAGCTCAATGGGTGCACTGACACCATCTCCGCATCAACTTCGACTTTGACCTACAGCACTGCTGATAGTCCAATGATGGAATCCTCTCCAGCTTATTGCCACACAGCGGCTAGCCCAGAGTGGTCAATGCGAATGCCTCCCAATAACACAACGGATGGACCAAGCGCCGTGGTTGAAGACGACTCTTTTGAGGTTTTGAAACTATCCAATGGCTCCTTCATCTCCATCAAGCTCTTGACACTCTCAAACGAGCTCATCATCAACAACAAAATCATCAACATCAACGAGTTTGAAACCAACCTGGCGTCCCTAACAACCTTTCTCAACCAGTTTTACCACATCTTTGAAGCTAACAGTTCGAACCCAACTGTGCTTGCTGAGGTTTCAACTTCAGATGAGTCGTCTGTCGCTTCTCCAATCGATTATTATGAATTGGACCATACAACACAACAATATCAAACCACTGATGATAATAATAATGATTGGCTGGATTTAAACTTTTCAGTAAAGGGCATGTTCAAGAAGAACAAGTTCTTGCTATTACTTCTGATCTCCTATTACTACAACAACCAAGACGATCTGAAGTCTCTCTACAACCAGTTCCTGGAGGACTACCTACAATCTTTCTACCAGTTCATTTCAAACGTTAACAACTATTCAAACTCCTCTACATATTCAAACATCTTGTTGACAAAGTTTATGAATTCAAAGAAAAACTCGTTCCACTTCAACAAAAATCAATTGAAAAAACTCATCAATGTCGAAATATTCAACAGTGAGATTTATTTGAAAAAGTTGACCCAATTGCTCTTTTTGAACATTGTCTTGTTTGGTGTCGATGAAAATGACTACTTGCCAATCTTGGATGAGTTTATCCAATTCATTGAAACAAACATCAACAACAATAGAAAAAAAATCAACTTTGAAAAATGCCCATCCTTGAAATTCATTAACAAGTTTACAAAACTATTCAACTATCTAAATAATGATGAAGGTGTATCTTCATCATCATCGTCATCGTCATCGTCATCGTCATCATTATCATCAGCCATCCCAGAAAAACCAAATGGCAGTAGCCACTCACTAACCATTGTTGACAACTTTATGTCTTTGGCACACTATGATACCTTATTTTACACCACCCCACAGCAGTCACTATTCATCAATAACACCAGTGTTGATTTCCACAAGCTCAAGATTACATTCAACAAATTTATTGACATTTGGACCGGCCTGCTCCATCAATGCTCATCCCAAAATTACTATCTATACCCTGTTGAACTATTGCTTGAAACATTTATAATCAACTGTCTAATTTTGATTAATCAAGGATACAAGGAATTTAATTCAATTTTGGTGAAATTTTTGGCCAATTTCAACCAGAACAATTTGAGTTTGGAGAGCTTGGAGCTCGTGGAGTATTTCAAATCAGGGACGTACAGTATGGTTGATGGGTTAAACTATTGCTGCAAGAAGTACAATGACTTGGTGCAGTACTTGTGTTTGCACAAGTGCACACTGCTAGACTTGAAAATCAATGATGTGCAGCTCATTTTGGAAAACATTGATTGGAAAAAGGATTCAACTGATGATGTCTTGAAAAAATTTGGTGTCATTTGATTTTTATTTATTATTATTATTATTATTATTATTATTATTATTATTATTATTATTATTATTAT
>JAJLVY010000242.1:0-14289 GCA_030570475.1 Liangdongia dendrica
GGGCTATGGCCTCGAGGTGTGCATCGGGCTGCTCGAGGACTACCGGTTCATCGACCGCGACAAGAACTTGAAGCAGCCGATCGGCTGGCTCTGTAATGGCAACATCCCTGACCAGCTCAAGGACGAGTGATGATGATGTTGATGTCTTTTCTTCCTTTCGTTTCCTGTTTTACTTACTACTTTTATAACCCATTTGATAAAATCTACTGCTCACCAAAGAGAAAGAGACGGTTCTGTAATGTTTTATTTCAAGTTGTAGTCGTTATACTATATAGCTGGGTTACTCGCTGCTGCGCTGGTACGGATGGTACTCGCCTCCGTGAGACCTGTTGTAGCCTCCACGGCCTCGTCCTCTCCCACCACGTCCTCTGCCTCTGCCTCTGAACCCATTATTACTGTTGTTGTATCTCCCACTGTTGTAGTCGTTTCTTGGGCCTCTTGGGGCATTGACTGGGTAGTCGTTTCCTGGAGCATCTGCTGGCGCTGGCACTGGCACTGGGATGCTGGCACCTGGAGTATCTGGAGTACCATTGGCACCTGGAGCAGTAGGTGTCATGGCAGCCATCGCCTGCTGGGCCTGGAGATACTGCTGGTACTGGGGCATCTGGGTGATGTCCACGCCAGCTGCGCTTTGCATCTGCTGCATTTGCATCCAGTACTGTTGCACCTGGGCCCAGTACTGCTGCATGGCCTCTGGAGTGACTCCATAGTAGCCTCCAGCAGCTCCAGCTCCAGCTCCAGCTCCAACTCCAACTCCAACTCCAACTCCAGCTCCACCAGGAGCATTAACAGCAGCTCCACCAACTACACCAACTACACCACCAGTATTAGGTCTCTGCTTGTTCATGAAACGCTCCTGTTGGTTCTTGATGTGGTTCTGCTGCTGCTGTGGACCCCTCGTCTCGGCCCTCTTCACTTCCATCTTGCGCCCTCTGTACTCGATGTAGTTGTCCTTGCACACCCTGTCAACAGCGTCTGACGAGTCGTAGGTGACGAACCCAAACCCTCGCGAGCGGCCAGTGTCCTTGTCAATCATCAGCTGGGCGTCGATGATGTTGCCAAACGTGCTAAAGAACTTCTCAAACTCCTTGGGGCGCACGTCAGAGGCAATCCCACCCACAAAGATCTTGCCAGTCTTGTTCTGCTCCTCTCTTGGAATGGCGCGCTTGGGGTCAATCACCTTGCCGTCGAGGACGTGCTGCGTCTTGACAACCTCGTCCACAGACTTGGGGTCCGCAAAGGTGAGGAATCCAAAGCCTCGCGAGCGGCCTGTCGAGTTCTCCCTCATGATGGTGTGGTCCACAACCTCGCCAAACTTGGAAAAGTACTCCTTGAGCCTGTCCTCGTCAGTGTCCCAGTCCAGCCCGCCAATGAACATCTTGGAGGCGTCACGGCTCAAATCAGCGCGCTCGTGGCGTTGGGTGTGCTGTTGTTCCTCGTCTTGTTGGTACTTTGGCTCGTCTTGAGCTGGCGCTGGTGGTGCTGCTGATGGTGCTGGCGCTGCTGATGACTCTGCTGTGAATGGGACTGGGAGTGGAGTGCCTTGTTCAGCTGCAGCTTCAGCGTCGCCAGTCTTTGGCTCAGCGTCGCTTGGAAGAGGTCCTGGAGCGTCACCTTCACCTTCACCTTCAGGCTTCTTCTCCTCCTCAGAGTCCTCCTTCACTTGAGGCTCTTGTTGTTGTTGTTGTTGTTGTTGTTGTTGTTCCTCCTCCTCCTCGCCATAGATGTCGTCAAAAAGCGCTTCCTCGTCGTCAGATTTAGACATTGTTTAGATATAAAAAGGGCAGTGATATGTGATACAGTGGTAGAAGTAGTAGCAGTAGTAGCTTCTAAAAGGGATCAATTTGCTTGTTGGTTGTTTGTCTTTTCTGAATTATCTAGCTGTATAATCTAAAAACAGTATAAACACATAAAAACATAAATAAAAAAAGGCAGTCAGGCAGTCAGGCAATCAGGGGGCAAGTCGACACGCAGAGTCCAAATATCGCAACGGGATTCTCTGCAAACAGCGTTCTTTCAGTGCTTTTCAGTGCCTTTTTGGTGCCTTTTCAGTGCTGTTTGTTTGTTTTCGCCACTGAAATTTTTTTGCATTTGAAAATTTTATCAACTTCAACTGGATCAACTGGATCAACTGGATCAACTGGATCAACTGGATCAACTGGATCAACTGGACCAAAAGTGGATTAAGCCACCAGCAACGCTACTCAGAGCATCCACCAGAGCATCCAGAATGGCCAAGAAATACATCGTCTTCCTGGCACAGGCGCACCCAACCTTCAGGGCAGCAGAGCTCGAGGCCCTCGCAGACCTGCACAACATCAAGGTGGACCTCAGCGCACACAACCTCGACACGCCCTTCCTGATAGTCGAGCTCGAGAGCGACGAGGTGGCCAAGCAGTGGCTGCAGCGTGCCATCCTTGCAAAGGGCATCTACGAGCTCTGGGGCATGGGCGCCACCGAGGAGGAGATGCACACGGACGTTCAGCAGAGGTCGAGCGACAAGTTTGCAGCGTACAAGCAGTGCTCCTTCAAGTTCGACGTCATTGGCTACCAGGGCAAGCGAAACAACGCTGAAAAGATCGCCATGATTGAGCGCTTCAAGTACGTTGAGTTTGATGGCCCCATCCGCATGAAGAACCCGGACCAGGTGTTTACTGTGCTCGAGCACTACATCCCTCCAGCTGACAACGTTGCTGCGACAGAGCCTAGCTTCTACTATTTCGGCAGACAGATTGAGCTCTGCGCGAGAAGCAGAGGCTTCTTGGAGAAGTACGACCTCAAGAAGAGACGCTACATTGGCACAACCACTTTTGAAGCAGAGCTCTCGTTGGTGACTTGCAACCTGGGCCATGTCAGCCCTGGCCACCTCATGTACGACCCATTTGCTGGAACTGGCTCCTTCCTGGTTGCTGGCGCAGCGTTTGGTGCACAGACGGTTGGCTCAGACATTGACGGCAGACTGATCAAGGGCAAGGGCAACAACACCATCAAGGCCAACTTTCAACAATACGACAACCCGCTGCTGTTCCTCGACGTGCTCACCATGGACTTTACCCACAACGCATTCAGAAAAAACCTCATGTTTGACTCGATAGTGTGCGATCCCCCATACGGCATACGAGAAGGGCTCAAGGTGCTTGGTGCCAAAAAACCAGAGAGGTTTGCCGGTAAGGAGCAGGTTGAGATTGATGGTGAAAAGGCATACTTGCGCAAAGACTACATCCCAACCAAAAAGCCATATTCGCTGGACAACCTGCTCTATGACCTACTGCAGTTTGCCAGCGAGCGTTTGCCAATTGGCGGTAGATTGTGCTTCTGGATGCCTACAAACAATGAAGATTTTGTGCCAACATTGATACCGCAGCATAAAAACTTGCAGCTCAAGTACCACCTCGTTCAAGAGTTTAACAAGTGGTCGAGAAGACTGCTCGTGTACATTAACCACGGCGACGACTACAACGGTGTGGATAACAGGGCTGCCACTAGCTTGCCAGAGTTTAGAAGGAAGTACTTTACAGCACACCCAAACAGAGCCTCGTCTCCCTCATTTCCCTCGTCTCCTCCATCCAGTTCATAGAGTATTTAATATTTAATTTAATTTTTGAGCATTTATAAATTTAATTGAATTTGAACAGAATATTTGTTCTCGTGAAAATCTATTCCTATGAATATTCCTATGAATATTCCTATTCCTATTCAATTCTATTCCTATTCATAATGAATCCGTACAAAGTTGCTCCAGAACAGTGTCACAACGCTTTCATTGTCCAAGTCGATGCTGCTGCACGACCAACAACACACAAACACAATAACCCCAGCAGCCAACATGGCCACAAAGACACTCGTCTCGATAATGAAAAGGATTCTGCAACCTCTTGTCCTTCTCTCGATGAGCGACACACCACGATGTCAACAATGGATCCACACTCATTTGCACTAGCCGCAGCCAACGCGGCTGCTGACATTACACCTCCAAACAGTGCTACAAATTCAACCGCCAATACTGCTGGTACTCATGTTGAAGATGAGCATGTCCCTGAGCATGTTCCTGATCATGATAATTTAGTTGAAAATCAGGTTCACGATGTCCCTGCCACTAGCTATGGGCGTTTTCTCAACGCATCGTTGATATCTATACCCCTGTCAGCAATCCTGTTGGCAGGGTTGATGAAAACAGCATATGATTCCTTACGACAAGGCATTGAAGGGAGGGCGGTCCAAACCTTTGTGGCCCTATCCCCAATATTGTATCAGGTTGTTGGGCTTTGCCACACCACAGTCGGGTATATCCAATTAATCAGAAGAGCTGATGGTGAAGATGAAGAGAACCAAGGTCTTGAGCATCGAATGGGTGCAGTTGAGGCTCAGCTAGATAGAATTGAAGAGCTGCTTCAAAGAATTTGCACAAAGTTGAATATTTGAGGTGATGGTATTGCTTGGTGCTGATGCTTCTGAAGCTTCTGATGCTTCTGATGCTTCTGATGCTTCTGGTAGTAGACAAGTACAACCAATGTATGGATGGTGATTTATATTTCATGTACTGTAGAGAACTGTAAAAGAAAAGAAAGAAAAAAAAAGGATGAATGATGAAAGTGGCATTGTTGAATGTTATTTATGGTGGTGATACTGCTGCTGCTGTGTATATGCCAATATGCTGAATCTTTGAATTTTGAATGTTAATATGAACAGCAATTCTGCTGCTGTGAATCTCTCGCTGTACTGAGATCAATGCTCTTTTTGTTTCGTAAGCGTTGCTCGTCAAAGTAGCATCTATTCTCCACCAGATCCTTGATAATCATGTCAAACAATCCGTAAACCAAGTTGGAGTACTTTGCACTGACTTCAAATAGTGCCTTGATCTTGAGGTTTGGGTAGTTCTTTTTGGTATAAACGAGGAGCTGTTTCAGATGATTCTTGCCAACCTGCTTGTCATCTTGGTCGAGTTTGTTGCCAACGAGATAAAACATTGTCTTGTCGAGGTCGCAGTTCTCGTAGCACTCGCCTATCCAGTGGTAGAGCCCCTTGAACGAGTCGAGATCAGTAACGTCGTACGTCAGTATGACGCCATTGGAACCCTTGTAGAGCGACGGGATCACGTTTCTGTATCGTTCCTGGCCAGCAGTATCCCACAGCACCGTTTTGAAGTACTCCCCGTCAACATTCACAACTTTCACCTTGAGGTCGACGCCCACAGTGGACTTTGAGCCGTTCTCGTCAAACACATCGTCGCAGTAGCTCACAATGAGCGCGGACTTGCCCACGCCAGCGTCGCCCACGAGCAGGAGCTTGATCATTGAGCTTGTTCTGTGGATGCGTGCGTCGTAGTCTGTGTGGTGCTGGAGCTGGAGAGTGTTGCTGTTGCTGTTGCCGCTGTTGCTGCCTAGGGCCAGAGGCTCGCTCAGTGTCCGCCGCGTGCTGAGGTATGTGTTGATGTTGTGGTTCTGGTGGAAGTCTGAGTTGATGGGCACAATGGGGCTGCCGCTGGGGTTGCGGATGGTGCTCCTTCTCCTCTCGTTCTTCTGGGGCATGCTCTCCGCCTTCTGCTGACCTCGCCCTGGCCGTGTCAATTGTGCTGCTGAGCTGCTGAACGGTGTTTCCAGCTTTTCATGGAAATGTTGAAAATTTGGCTGGGCGGCTGGGCCTGGTATTCCGTCACGTGACCCAGTCAAAAGACGCTGTTTGGTGGGAGATGTTTGTGTATTTGAGTATGGATATGACAAGGGTGTGCTGGGTGTGCTGGATGTGCTGGATGTGTTCTACGTGGTCTCTCTTTTGGTCTCTCTTTTGGTCTCTCTTTTGTTCTCTTTATCTGAGTGTGTAGACGCCCAGGTGGGTCAAGCTGTGCCCAGCAGCATTGATCCAGAGCTGCTTCTCGAGCCTGAACACCTCAAACAGCTTGGAGAAGAACTCAGCCTCCGAGTATGGCTCTCTGAACTTGTGCACGAGCAGCAGCTTTGGCAGCTTCGTGTTCTTCACACGCTGGTGCCCCGCAGCCTCTCTTTTCAGGACACTCACAAGGGCATCGTAGTACAGTGGGTTGTACGTGCAGTCTGTCGCCACGAGAACGTCCCAGGCAGCACCAGTAGCCTCGCTCGACTCCCAGTCCAGCTCGTCAAATCTCACGTCTCGCGAGCACGCATTCAGCCTGATGTTGGTCTCGCAAATCTCCCTCGCATCGGGCAGGTCTGTGGCCAGGATCTCACTGTGCGCAAGCAGCCTGCTCAGCAGCACCGACACGAGCCCAACACCAGTTCCCAGCTCGAGCACTCGCAGAGCACTATGCGTCGCACTGGAGATGCCCAGCAGCTCCCTGAGCTCCAGTCCGCTAAACTCGTTGAGCAGCAGCGCAGCGTCCCACAGATGGCGCGCGATGCTGGTGCCACTCATCTCCTCCTCGAGCACAATGTCGCCCACACGCCTGACACACGCGCGCACCGTCCGCACAGGCAGCATCTCCAGCTTCGCAGGCACTTCCAGAGGCACTGACTCTATCGATAGGAAGCGCACTCCTGGCACGCGCCTGTCACTGGCGCGGCACTCGCTGAACAGCAACCTCCAGTGCTCAGGCAGGCACTGGTCCTTCAGCTCGTCGAGGGGCACGCTGCCTCTATCGGTCTCGTCTATCGCGAGCATGCCGTTGACCCTCGCAAGCAGCGAGATGGTCGTTCCTGGCTGCAGCTCGCTTCTCGTCAGCACCATGTTGACATCAACAGCTCTCTTGCCAGCTCTCCACCTCAGCGACTCTTGCTTCACCAGTGTTTTATTCTTGGCCTGCTGCTTCTGCTGCTTCTGCTTCGTATCATGACACCACAGCTCCAGCACAATCTCACAGCTCCCATAAAAGAACTCCTCCCCCAGATCATTGCCCAGTGTGATTTTCGTGCACACCTCGTAGACTGGGTCGCTCTTCTTTCTGGCAGTGTGTCCACTGGCTCTGAAGTTCCTGTTCCTGTCCAGACTCAGCGGCTTCAGAAACTTGGCTTGGAACATCTGGTGCTCTTCCTGGTATTTCAACTGGTATTTTCAAATGGTACTTTCTACTGGTACTTTTACTGATGTTGATGTTGATGTTGATGTTGACGGTACTAAAATTTGCATCTGTGCCGGCCACACCTCATCTCATCTCATCTTCAAACTGTTCAAACTGTTCAAACTGTTCAAACTACGCTCTGCTCTGGTTTCCAATATCTGTATATATACATGTAATTTTATATCTTCTTCCTTATGATGTCTCTCTCTCTCTCTCTCTCTCTCTCTCTCTCTCTCTCTATTTAATTACCATCTCATTTCAACTCCTTTAGCACTTGA
Organism: Liangdongia dendrica; assembly: GCA_030570475.1. Lineage (NCBI taxonomy): Eukaryota > Fungi > Ascomycota > Saccharomycetes > Phaffomycetales > Wickerhamomycetaceae > Liangdongia > Liangdongia dendrica. The sequence continues at coordinate 7,309 of JAJLVY010000242.1, forward strand.
GAGGCATCATTCTCCAAAATGTACTTTCTCAACAAGTTCTTGCGGACACTCTTCTTCAACAAGCTTGGCTTCTGGCCCAACCCCTCCAGGATCTTGTCCGCCACGTCCTTGTTCTCAACAGCCATCAGCTTGGCCATGTATGGGTCCAGGTTCTCAATAACCCTCTGCAGACTGACAACCTCCCTGCGCAGCAACGACAGCTGCAGCTGTATGGACTCAGCAGATGGCGGCCACTCACCAGGGTACTTGGCCCTGACCGCTTCGAGCTTGGCCCTGTCCTGCTCAGAGAGCTCCTGCTCAGGGTGCTTCACGCTCTGCTGTATCAAGAGCAGCTCGTCAATGACGGAGGTGCCGAGCTTGATGTTCTCCTCAGTCTTGGCCCTCTTTGCCAGGAAAGCCTGGGCCTTGGAGATCTCCTCCTCTCTGACCTGGGCCCTTGCGAGCTTCTCGTACTCTTCAAACTTGGACCCTTTACTCTTTTTGATTTCGGCAATGGCAAATCTCTTGGTCTTGGACAGTGGGCGGCACTCTTCTATACGCACTAGATCACCTTCTCTGCTGATCTCGCCTTCGTCATGGACCAGGTAGTCTGTTCTCTTGTGTAGGACCTAATATCTTTGGTTAGCTTTTGTATTTTATTATTATTATTCAATTCAAATATTTACCTTATTGATCAAGCTGTTGAAAGTCTTGGATTGAACACGGACCTTGACGGTCTTGCTCATGAGGCCTTGTGACACGACGATGCCCAGAAAGTTTTGACGAGCCATCTTTTCCTCTGTACTTGTTGTTCTGCTGGTTGGTTCAGTGTAAACGGACAATTTTTTCTTTAACGAAAAACTCAGAAGATTACCCGGAAAACAGAAAGTATAGCGTTTCGTTCTGGGGAGGAGACGGTGATGCTGTGCTGTTTGGTGTGCGGACAGTGCTCTTGTTAAAGACTGGCAGTAGAGCGTAGCTGCGTTGGATTCTCCCAGTTGCTGCGATCAGAACGATACTAATAACAAACTACAATGGCACTGTTTAATATTCAATATCATTTATTATTCTTATTACTATAAAGTCATGTTGTGTACTGGGGGTATAAAAAAGAGGTCTTGTTAATTAGAACAGAATGCAATGCATCAAGCACACACCCATTCCATTACTCCCAAGAGCTCACCACCAAGCATGAAACGCTCTCTCTTACTCTCTCAAGCAGCTTGTAAAAGATTCAGTATCCTTACAAGTTTAGAGTGGTTGAGCCCAGACCACCAACCAAGTTACCCAACAAGGTGACCAAGATGGAGATCAAACCAGTCAACAAGGAGACGACGACACCAATCAAGTTACCAGAGGCCAAGTTATTCAATAGAGAGATGATCAAGGCAACCAATTGTCTCAACAATTCTTCAACAGTGTTAATCAAGGACTTCAATTCATTGGAAACAGCTTGGGTCAAGCCAGTGGTGTTCAACAAGGCGTCCAAGGAGCCAACGGTGGAGTCCAATAGGGCATTGATGGAGTTAGTAACGGCCGACAAGTTGGTCAAGTCGCCCAAGATGGTCAACAATTGCTTCAAGAAGGAGACGACGAGGGTGACGATTTGGCCAACGTAGTTTGGAGACAAAGAGGAGGAGGAGGAGGCGTTGGTCAAGGTGTTGGTCAAGTTGGAGGTGATGCTATTCAATTTGACGATGGTGCCGATGGAGTCAAAGATACCAGCAGCTTCAGCGTCAGCGTCAGCCTTGGCAATGGCGACTGGAGCAGCGACTGGAGCAGCAACGGCGATGGCTTGGGCATCAGCTTGGGCGACTGGGGCAGCCATGGCACCCAAGGCAAAGACAGAAAAAGCGGTGAAAACGGCGACTGGGGAGAACTTCATTTTGTTTGGTTTGGTTTGGTTTGGTATTAAAGATAAGTGTTGGAGACTTATGTGATGATGATGGAAAGAAATATTTTGAAAGTGAAAAGAAGGGAAGCAAGTGCTCCTTTTATAGTAAATTTTGAGGCATTAACGCACTGGGTGAACTTCGTATATCGCAACCATTCTCACGTCGATGACACTGGTGGTACGAGAACTTGTTCTTCTTCTTCTTCTTCTTCTTCTCGTTGTGAAGATCCAAAAACAACAACAACACAGAAAGAAGTATCATCAGTATGTGTGTATATGCAGTTATACGCATACTGCAAAGTGTGTGTGGCCTGCATCCTCCAAACTCTCTTTTTTGCCTCGCTGAAAGACGTGGAAGTGGAAGTGGAAGTGGAAGGTGTTTCTAGTGGTGTGCTATGGGGTTGTATTGCACCCAGTCAGCGGGATCCACATGTGGTGCTGGTTGTTGCTCTGTTGCTCTGCTTCTCTGTTTCTCTGTTTCTCTGTTGCACTGGGCCCCGTATTGTGTTTTGTGGGTGTATCACTCTGCATCGCTCTGCAGTGGTATTTCTGGGACATGTTGGATGAGATTCGTTACTTTTTGGGGTTACATTTCTTGGTTGTACTTGGTTGTACTTGGTTGTACTTGGTTGTACTTGGTGTGTTTGGTGTGTCTATACAACAATGGAGTATAGAGGGCGTCTATTAAGCACTGGTTTGTCAAGCACCAGAGCATCATATTCTTTCTCCCACTCTCCTTCCCATTTTATCAGCAGGGCTTTCACACTGTAAGCCCTTGGGGGGAACTAATGGGTCTTACAGGCTTCCTTGGGAGGGACCCTTTTTGTTCCGACCTGTTCCTGTTCTAATTCTACTTCTAATTCTATTCCAGTTCTCACTTGTCTCTGTTCCTCACAGATAGATCCACTAGATCAGATTTGGTATCTTTGCCAGAGCACACACAGCGTGCTGTTCTGTCAACATGACGGGGGTGCACGCTAAGGTTTCTTGAGGTACACTGGTGCTTGCAGACGTGCACTGGCCTTGCATTGTCGTGTTCTGAAACAATAACAGTGGAAACTGGGACATTATTCTTGGGAATGGAATGGGTGTGGTGTAGTTGTGTAGTGTAGTTGTCTACTGTATTTATCCAATTCAATTCAATTCAATTCAATTCAATTCAATTCAATTCAATCCAATCCAATTCACTGTCAATACCAACTAATTTCAACTTGCACCATCACAACACAACAAGGGATCCCAAGACACCAGGAGCCCAAGACACCAGCCCAAGACACCAGGAGTCCAAGACACCACCACCACCACCACTGATGTGCTGTGTCTTGCACATCTGTCATTATCATCTGTCTGTCAATCCCGGTAACAAACCGAACATAATGAGAAAATAAATGACGCTTCATCAACACCACTCTGCTAATTTCTCTGTCTCTATAGTTCTTGTTGATGAGATGAGGGGTGTTGTGCATCAACAAGAATGTGCTCAATGGATTAGGCGTAGTGTGTATAAACATGTATAGATCTATCTAGTACAAAGATATGGAAGTTACATTTACATCCAGACGAATAGCTAGCTCCTACAATCAATGGTTTCTACTGGCCTTCTGGAAGCACATGTCTGCCAGTAGATCCCCTTCTTCTCCTCCAGACACAGTAGTGGTGAGTAGTGGTGAGTAGTGGTGGTGAGTAGTGTTCAAAGCTTGAATAAACTGCCTGGCGTTTGCCTGGAGTGAAACGGTGAAACAGTGAAACAGTGAAACAGTACCGTTTCTGGCTTTGGCTTTGGCTTTGGCTTTGGCTTGCGTGTGCTTGACAGCGTGTGTTGATGTCTGTACACTGTGTTTCTGCCCAGAGTGTACAGGCTCTGCTGGGAGCGATGGTACCTACCTCAACCCTCTGTCCACCCCCGCTGGCCTGGCGTTGGGTGGCATCCCCCTGCTTCCACGCGTACTGCTCCTGTTCGTAGCAGTACGCTGTCTCGCCAAAATGAGAGACACCTCATTCTCTGGCTGTTGAGCTGATGAGCTCCCACTTTACTTGAATGTTTGTAATATGCTTATTTTAGGCACTGGCTGCTGGTGAAATTCAGCGATCTACAGCGTAGTTGTTTGTTTGTTTGTTCTCTTGCCTTGTACTACTGCTTACTACTGGTACTACTACTGGTACTACTACTGCTTACTACTACTGGTACAACTAGTACCACCAAGTATTCTATTCGACCCGGCATTCAACCATCGTCTGATTCCTCGAGATCAACACACCCAAACTACGTGCGTCATGTTCATGTGTGCTACTGTACATGGTGCATTGTGGTGCGTCCCATAATCAAAAACAATGTGACGACGACAAGAAGGCAAGAAGGCAAGAAGGTTCAATGGTTCAATGGTTCAATGGTTCAATAGGGGAGGAGTGTGTGGTGCCCAGTGTTACACGTGTGGCGAGCCCCATTTGTGCCAGGAACAGCAAGATCTGCTGCTGTCCGGGGGAGGTTTTTGGCATGAAATACTGCTGGTGATATTGATATCAACGACACTAACACTACGATTTCTCTTCTCGCAAGAGAAATGGTACGACTGGAGTAAGGCAAAGCAAACACTACACACGCACTACACGGCCCCGTGGTAACAGCCACCAGCTTCCCCCTCACAAACCAGGCAAACCAGGCAAATCTGGGAGTGTGAGCCAACACCGCGGCCCAGCGATCTGCGTGCAGTGCTTGACGCTGCTGTGCAACGAGGTGTCTGTCGGTGCACCCGCTGTCGGGCAATAAGGTACAATCAGTGGAGAGGGTTACTCTGTGTCACTCTGTGTCACTCTGTGTCACTCTGTGTCACTCTGTGTCACTCTGTGTGACGTGAGAACAGCTGAAACTGCGGTATGGACAGAAAGCGGCTCTTGGGGTCCACTTCTAGGAGAGCTGGTCGGCTTGCAGGCTTATTATTGATGGGATACTTGTGGGAGTGACTAGTGACACTTTGAATGGAGATAGAGCATTTGGGCATTAGTGCGTGCTTCTCTGTTTCAAGTGCTGGTGGCTTAATTTACATGCGTCCCCTCTGCTCTTATATGACTTATGAAGAAACCATGTCAACTTCAATGTCAGCAAAACCTCACTTCTGTTGCAGAATTCGTCGTTTAAACCTCACCTTGCGTTCTAACAGTAGGGAATCCCCAGGAAGTTCCAGGAAGTTCCAGGATCTCGCAAAGCGTCTTCACTCGCGGGCAAAACGATAGAATGTTAATAATAACCCAGCACAATGAACTTACGTGCAGTGACAATCCTGAAACTCACTGTATTCATATTTCTATTCCTATTCCTATTCCTATTCCTATTCCTATTCCTATTCCTATTCCTATTCCTATTCCTATTCCTATTCCTATTCCTAATCAATACACAGTTCATGAGTATCACTGTATTGATTACTCGCCTTGCTTCACTTACTTCAGAGCTGGACAGACAGTAAATCAGTGGAGCATTTCCATCACATCACGATCAACAATACACTCAAAGTACTAAACCCTAACCATTAAACCACCATCAACATCAAGCACACACACATACACTGCAAAAAAAAAAAAAAAAAGGATGCGCATGTACAAACCATACGATTATAAAATCATATCATCCACTGCTGTTCAGTAAATCAGTCAATCCCAACTCACTTGTTGTTGCTGTTGCTGCTGCTGCTGCTGCTTCCTTTTAGGGTATATCCAAGAGAACGGTTAACCCTTTTCAGGGTCAAAACATATGTCCACTTTTTTTGTTTTTGATTCACCGAGTTGAAGGAACTAAACTACTACATCTTGCTTTTACTGGAGTGTTGTGTTCCAAGTGTTGAATATGATATCCAATTGGTAATACAGTAATACCATTCTATCATCAAAGAAGATCGAATAACCCTGAATGGACCAGCCCAAGCTCTCATTCTCTAGAGATCCAGATCCAATCCAATTCAAAATCCAAGCAAAGGTAAAAATCACAATGACACCAAGCCCACACGACTTGAATACAGCACCATCGCTAGGCTCAATATACACTCCCATCAGAGGCTTATTGGATTCACAGGTATCAAGATCAAGGCTCATCCCATCTTCAGCCTTTTTTTTTTTTGGCCTCCGCATCAAGTGGTGATGCAAAACAAAAAAAAAATTATTAATAAGATTAATAAGAGAGTGGTATAGTGTATTGTTATCATAGAGAGTGGATCATTGATTCTTATTATTACTTGGTATGGTATGACTCACTCTCTAGGTGGTGCTATAATATCCAACTTTTTTTTTAAATTTAAATAACAACTATCAGTTGCATAACAAACACATCATTCAACTAAAGAAATGAATCCACACTGAACTCAAATATACTACTGATGGATTCACAAGAACCAATTTGTTCCCTACAAACCACATTTCCAGAAATATCACCCAATACTACTACTACTATTACTACTACTACTACTCTGTTCATGAAACATGAGTGTGATATCAAAAGAACGTTAAAATAAGGCATCTTTGTGATTCTCTCCCTCTCTCCGTCTTCCCCTAGAGTCTGTTTTCTAATGTAAATTGAACAGGTTTCAGTACTGTTTTAGTAAACAATGGTACCAATGGTAACATTAGGATAGAAAACAAACAAACAACAAGAAAAAATGATGTCATTATTATCAGTAGTTAACTAGTACCTACCATCTCTATACTTGTACAATTCATCAATCCTATATCTATAAATTGTTAAATTGTTAAACTGTTGTTCAAATAATAAATAATAAATAATGAACAATAATCTGCAGGATATGCATAACCTGCATTTTTGGTGTTTATACAAAAGTAAACAATATATATATATATATATCCATCTTTTAATGGTGCTATTCATTGTATATACTCAATAATAGCTTAATACCTTAATATATTAGAGTTATTCAAGTAAAAACAATGGGACAAACTTTCAAACTGCAAAAAAAGTATAGGGAACAACTAGCGCATAAATTGTTGGTCTATTGTTCAACTTGAGAAGCCAAACTTTCCCAAAACTTTCCCATATCGTTCATGAGGGCTATGCTCTTATAGCATAACTTGACTGTTTTATCTCAATTAACTGATTAGTCTGATTG
>JAJLVY010000243.1:0-14257 GCA_030570475.1 Liangdongia dendrica
CCCAAAACATGCTGACATGCTGACATGCTGATATCGTGCTATTTGATGTGTTAGATGGTGTTTCAGGGGTAATCCCTGGAGTATGGTGAGGCATAGTGTTTGGAGTACCGTCAATAGCTGTGTTCTGCATGGTGGACATGTAGCAGATCAGTGAGCTCTATGATATGTAGTGTCACACTGCATTTTATAATGTCAGTCATGATGCTTCTGCTTTTCAACGGATCAACCAGTACAATGATGATATTGAATTTGCAGTATCATTCATACTCCATATTATATTGCTTCGGGAAAAATTGAATTGAATTCATTTGGATATAATGTCTATAATGGGTACTTTCTGTGAAAGAAAGCCTAATTCTATGGAAGAAATTAGCGATGGAATAAGGGAATTAAAGGTGCTACATCAAGAGGTTGGTATACGGCATAACAATATCAAACCAGATAGCTTCTGTTATGATGAAAAAAACTAAATCTGTATATTTTACTAGTTTTGAAATGTGTACACTCGATGATGACGACTGTATGGACTTTAACACTAATGGCGATATTGAAAGATTAAAGTCTTATGCGAAATGATGTAACCAATATTAAGCTACATGTGATAATAATTTTGAAAATACTATAATAATAATAATAATAATAATAATAAACAGATTTTTGTTGGTAATTAAACACAAACGTGTTTAACACTTCTGTAGAAACATTTCTAATATAAAACAACGCATTTCAGTGGATGTTCATTCAATAAGAACAACACATGCAATAAAAAAAACAACATGGACAAAAAAACAAATTATAAAAGAGAAGGAGAAAATCAAATTAAAATCAAATGATTGGGGCACTGCTCTTGTTTATTTCTTGGGACATTAGAATGAATTAGTTGGGGTACTTGTAGTCAATAACTTTTTTTTCAACTCCAAGACATCTTGTTTCAGTTCATCTCGCTCCTGCTTGATGATAAACAGCTCTGCTTGCAAGTCCCTAACCTTCAAATTATAGTGAGCGTTCTCGATGTCTCCCTCGTCGTCATCATCATCATCTGCACTATCCTTTCGTGTCAAACTTCTATCAGAGGAGTTTAGAATTGGAGTAGAAACTCTAGAGGATTTTTTTGCTTTAAAGATTCTCAACTCATCAATCTCCTGTTGTAACTTTGTAGTTAGCTCCTTTTCTTTATTCAATTCACTCTGAGAAATCTGTAATGCTCTGGATGCATTCTTGACAGAATGAACAGACTCCTTATAGTTTTCCTCAATCTTGGACAATTCAGCAATTCTAGTCTTCAATGCTTCAACCTCAGAAGCTGTGGTTTGCAATAAATTCACTTGAGAGTTCAATTTCTTCTGTGAAGCATGTGCTTGTTCGTTCTCTTGTAACAATTCATCAATCTGTGCGCGTAAACTGTTGGTTAATTCTTCATCGTGGGTACCAGACTGAGTAGATAATGATCTAGCAGCAACAATGCCAGTTTCTGGATCTCTGTATTGACTTAAGAATGTGTCCAAATTGGTGTTTAATTGTTTCACTTGGTCATTGTCGTTGACAATGGCGCTTGAATTGTTCTCATTCAAATTGGCAAACTTTTCTTCGAGTGCCTTGTTATGTATTTCTAGCTGTGAGTACTTTAATTTCCAGTTTTCTTGTTCTTTCAATTGTTCTTGAGAAGCTTGTAATGCAACTGCTTGCTTTTTGATAATGTTATTCAAGTTATCCAAATTAATCAAGTTTTCGGAAAAGACTGATTCAACTTCATCATATTTGGACTTAAGGTGTTTGTGATTTTGATGCAAGATTTGGTAGTCAGTATTCAACTTTACATGCTTTCTCTTGATTTCAGAATCTTCATCTTGTTTCAAATCTTTTGCAGTTGGAACAGTTTCAACCTTCTTCTTCAATAGAGTGTTTTCAGTTTCAAGTAAAATAACCTTATCACTGGCTTCTTTGATTTGTTTGTTGGTATATACCTTTAACTCGTTCAACTCAGTGGTCAATGATTGGATAATGCTCTTGAATTCATCAGGGTCATTGTGATTGATACCGCCAAAAGTTGACTTTTCAGAATCGCTACTTTTAGAATTCTTACTTGGGGTGTGAGTCAACTTAGGGGCACCAACACCAGCAGTTGCCAGAGTAGCAGCACCATACTCCGTTACAGAAGCATTTCTCGAGCTTGCGTATTGTTCAGAGCTGACCGATAGATTTCTCAATTGTTGAGGTGTGCCATCTTCATCAAAGACATCACTTGCAGAGTGTGCATTCACATAGCTATCCAGGATATTGGAGTGTCTTGAATCTCCACCGAAATAACCAGCTGGTTTCGGTTTTTCAAACTCTTGAGCAGCTGCAGAAGTTTTTGAGCCCAATGCTGGAGTGTTTAGACGTTCATCGACTTCTTCAGTTTCAGCAGCAGCCTGTGCCAAAGTTGCATTCCCACCGATTGGCGAAGATGATGGCGTTTTGAACTCTTCATCAAAGCCATTTCCCTTTGTCAATGATCTTGTGGAATCATTTTGAATGTCGTTGGATATAAACGTATTTCCAATGGCGGTTGCTGCAACGGTAGCATTAATATTTGAAGAAGATGGGGTTTCTGCCAATTCAGCATGAGTCTTTATTGGAGAAGGCATTTCAAGGGGTAAATCTTCTTCTGGAGAAGCACCATATTGCGCGTTTTGTCCAGATGGAACTCTTAATTTCTCTGGGGTGACTTGTTGTGCTTTAGCAGCAGCTACTGGTGTACCTTGTGTGTGGACAGAACTTGAAGCAGATGCAGAACGCTTAACCTCACGTTGGAAAGCTTCTTCAGCAGAAAACTTGCGATCGAATTGGCCTCTTGGGGAGGTTGATTGTTCCACGCCAACGGATCTTTGGGATTGTGATGTGTACTGCGAAGTGCCAAATTGTTTCTGTTGTTGGTCTTGCTGTTGTGTTATAACTTGTTTAGTAATTGGTTGAGGTGCTGGTGGTGTGTTGGTAAATTTATTTTGAGCTTGGCTTTGTAGAGCTGGTGTACCAGTATTTGATCCGGATGATGGTGGTGTAAAAATAGGGTTTTGACCACTAAATTGTTCCTGTCCACCAGCGCGGTTTGGAGTGCTATACTGTTGTTGCAATCCAGGAACTAGTCTTTCCAATGTTGTTAGGTCCAATACAGTGATAACTGTACCAACTCCATGATCTTCTTCAGACGCTTGCAGATTATCGCCAATGTTTGCATAATCAGGCAAATGGCCGCCGAGGACAACCAGTTTGTCATTTAGTAAAGATAGAGAGTGGCCATATTTACCAGCTGGCTCCAGTGGGAAGTTTTGTGGGAATTTGAACCAAGTTTTAGTAACCATGTTCAATAGATGTAAATCACTAACAGCGTCACCGTTAGAATCCTTACCACCATATACGATTAGTAAATCTTTGTACACAACAGCGGCGTGTTCTTCAACGGCCTGAGGAACTGCACCGGTTGTTTTCACGATATCCCATCTGTTGTGCAAAGGGTCGAATGTGTAAATTGTGTTTGACAATCTCTGACCATTAGAACCACCAAAGATCCATAGTTTGTTATCATAGACGCTCATTGTGTGGTTGGTCAATGGAGGAGGTTGCAAGCCATCTGTAGTTACCCATTCCCAGTGGACATCAGGTCGACGGAAGGAACTCAAGTTGAAGACAGCCAAGTCGTTGTAAATGACATCATCCAACTGTCCACCGTACAAGTACAATTTTGAATCAAAGTTTGTGATTGCGATGACGCCAATGGAGTGGCCATATCTACCAGCAGGCTTCTTTCCAACTGGGTGGGGGATTGTCCAGGTGTGAGAGTTCATGTTGAACAAGTACAAATCATTATCGATTTCACCCGCTTCGTTAGTGACAGTATCACCGCCAAAGATCACGTATGCATTACCGCACAGAGTAGACGCGTGGCCGACTCTTGGAGCAGGGGAGTTGTCATAAATGTCCAATTGGGACGATTGGAAGTTTTTGCCGTGTGAATCGCCTTTAATGATCCAAGTGTCGCCATAGACAGAGGTGTTGTGCAACCCGCCCATAACAAAGATCTCACCCTTGTCATTGGCCAAGTTTGAGGCAGCGTGTCTGTATCTTGGGAATGGGGATATTAGCAGCTTGGATCTTGACCAAGGAATAACTTTGTTGTTGTTACTGTTGCTGTTGCTGTTGCTGTTGTTGTTGTTGTTGTTGATACTGTTACTGTAGGCGTGTTGACGCTGTGGAGATCTCTGAGAGAGAAATGCAGTGCCAGCACCACCGTCTGGTGTATTGTTAACAGCATTTGCTTGAGATTCGTGGTACAGCGCGGCAGTAGTGCTTCCTGGTGTACCAGGGTTGGTGTGTGGTGACTGCTGCTGTTGTTTAAAAGGTGAACTCTGTTGTTGCTGGTGCTGTAAACCTGGCGCCTGTGCTGAGTACTGCTGGAACTGGCTGTGCACGTTCTGAGCCTGCTGCTGGACATGTGAGAATCCAGCACCATACTGGGGGGCAGTACCGGCCATGTTCTTCGCGCGCTGTTGCTGCTGCTGCTGCTGCTGTTGGGAGCTGTTAGACGCTGTTGATGTTTGAGGCGAATGGGGACTGTTCTTTGGGGAGGAGCCATCGCTGTGGTCCTTCGACTTCTTCTTGCCGAACTTGAAGGGAGTCATTGTGCTCTGCTGATCTGTGCTGGCTCTCCTTTGCTTTGCTCTGGCGTTGTTGGTGGTTGGTGGTGGTTGTTGGTGGTGGTGGTTGTCTTGACGTTTCAGAAATTTTTGGTAGGGAATGGTGCGGCGGGTGTTGTTGGCCTTCCTTGCCAGTTTTGGTTCTGTCTGTCACTGGAGATCTACACAGAGACACAGAGACACAGAGACACAGAGAGCTACTCCAGCCAGAAGAAGAAGAAGAAGTACAATAAGAAGACCACCGTGACATTGACAGAGACAGAGACACCTCCATTCCCTGGATTTCTTTCCCTGCTTTCACAGAACAGCCATGCAAAGCAAACAAGACAACTTTGACTCCTTCATCGCTGACTTTGACAAGAAGCTCAACAAGGACACTTCAACAATAGCCACAATCACAAGATCATCGCCCCAGGTCCACCACACTGCATCCTTCGAGCCAACTGACAAGATGGCCTCTCCAAAGCTCGCTACTCCCACGAAACCATGGCGCAACTCGCTAAGTCCACTGGACCCTCACCCTTTGGTACCATCCACTTCATCATCATCATCATATTCAAACCAAGATGTCTCATCCAGCACTATCACGCCAGCAGCAACAGCAGCAGCCATCAGTAACAACACACACGCTACATCTCTATCAACGTCCGGCTTCAGACCGGTTCGTTTGGGCGCTCACAAGACAGCCGCTCTATCAAACAATAACAACAACAACAACAACAACAACAACAACAACAACAACGCGTCAAATACAAAAACATCGCTTAGGAGATCAATGACCATGGGCTCAGTGGCACTGCACTCGAGACACGGCAGCAGTAGTGTTGGTGGTGGCACTACTGGTAGTGTCAAGGTGGGACTCAACCTCAACTTGAAGAAACAACTAATCGCTACATCCTCCTCAGCAGCATCAACACCAAACAAAAATAACAACAACAACAAACCTATAATAATAACAGAACCCAAGATGCAGGTGTCAGGAGGAGGAGGAGGTAGCCACATGCTGAGCCCACCTTCGCACACGAGGGATACCAGTCTACACAGATCATCCTCCTCCTCCGTCTCCGCCAGCAAAGGCCATACCAGAACAAGAACAAACTCTACAAACTCAAGTGTCACATCTACACAAACAGTCACTGATGACGTGAATGAGTCTCTAAGACAGTTGGCTCTGAAAGAAATGAAAATCATAGAAATGAAGGATGAGCTGAAGCTAATGCAGCAGAGAATCGATATCGAGGAAAAGGAACTAAACAAGCTGAAGCATAAAGTCCAGATGGATCTATATAGAGACTTGTCCCCATCTCACAAGCCAAGCAGCAACAACAATAATAATAATAATAATACCACAAATACAAATACAACACAGTCAAAACAAAAGGCTCCCCAGCAGCATATTAATACAGTACACAGTACGCAATCACAACAATACTTACAAAATGCACAAACTTTAACAGCACAGCGGAACCAACTTTCTTCTCCATCACCATTGGATCAAAACAATACAGCATCTAAGAGAGGAGATAGTGTTTGGTCGAAACCAATCAACTTCCTGAACCAGTTTGATCAGATGTTACAAAACGAACTGGAAAGAATGACGAAATCAGATCCAGCTGATTTCCAACAACAGTCTCAATCTCACTCTCAATCCCAACAACGGTCGCATATACCAGAAGAAGAATACAACCCAATTAAAAATTTGATTGATGAACAACAAAAGACTGTTAACGAAGAGGTTATGAGTTCCATCTGGTCCTTTGTGTCGGAAGTCAAGCAAGGTTTGCTTGGAAACGATGACATTCCTGAGGAAGATGAGGATGAACAGTTGGTTCCATTGCCTAGAGCCAAAGAGTTGAAAGATATGAGATAGATGAATAGACCAAATGAATAGACGAACCAAACATCACAACTACAGAATGATACCAATAAGGGGTGGGGGGGAAGAATAAATATATATGACAGTTATGAACATAAATATATAAAAAGAGTATATAGTACATTAAAGTACATTTCTCTCTCCGTCACCATCGCACCACAAACCCATAGCAACGTATACATCTAGCAGTGACCGATATCTATATATATACCCATTCATGTTAGACGTACACATTAAACCTTGGAGTCATGATGCAACATCTTTAGTAGTTTGGATCGCCATGGTTAAAGTTTTCATAAACATCATCCCATTGGTATTTCCCATCGTTATTTCTCTCTGAAATCAGCAATGCACTTTGATATGGAGACACAACCTCCCCTTGCTGCACATGCTCCAGTGGGTCTGGTAGTGTGTTGATATGCTCGCGTATATCCACACCCTCCTTATCGACGAGTTTGGTCTCGTCGTTTGAAAGCTCAATCTGACGCTCGGCAACTCTATTCATCAACTGCAGAAACTTGGAGTTCTTGAACTTTTCATTGCTGTTTGTGTTCATCGCTTGCACAACCTCACTAGCAGCCTCTGCAAACCTCTGCTTGTTAGGATTCTCTAAATCCAGCTGGTCTTGTGGTATTGGGCCAGCTTGTTGCGCACTCATAGGTGCCATTTCCTGTTCAAGCTGTGCAAACGCAGACTCAAGATCCTTCTGTATTAGATCCCCGTGCTGGTGGTGTAACTGTTGGTGTTCAGTCATATTCATCCCTCTGGTAGATGCCATACCTATGCCATTCATGCCTAGACCCATGCCATTCATGGTCATAGATCTCATACCCATCATGGAAGTACCAGAAGTCATCATACTCTGTGTAGATGCTTGCTGTTGTTGTTGTTGTTGTTGTTGTTGTTGTTGTAAAAACTGGGCATTCCACGATGACTTTTGTGCATTCTGCTGTGCTATATGCTGTTGCTGCTGTTGCTGCTGTTGCTGCTGTTGCTGCTGTTGCTCACCTAGTGACATGGTGGAAAAGTCGTTAACCCAAGTTGCACCCGCGCCTGCTGCTGGGTGCTGCTGTTGCAAAGCCGGTCTGCTGAATGCATTCTGGAATAGGTTGTTATTGAATTGTGCGCCAGCAGCCGCGTGTCTGTTGAACTCTTGCTCTAGCACTGGGTTATGGTTGACTGATCTGAAGGAGCCCTGCTGCTCCAATAGCCTTGCGTGGGCAGCATCTTGCTGGAGGGTTCTATCCGCCTGTGAGTGTTTGGATAGGTTCTGTAGTGCTGACGAAGGCCCACAGGAATCGTTAGTAAAGGACATGATGGCTTGTGTTTTGTGTCTTGTGTTTTGTGTATTCTGTATGGAATACAAGTAGCTGGGTGTTGGTTGGTTGGTGCAATGCTTTTTTTGCTCTATCCTTATAATATGAAAATGCGGAGAAACAAGGCACAGATCGACTGAGCTTGTGGTGCCGAGGCTGGTGCTGCTGCTGGTGCTGCTGGTGATGTTGAGGAAGAGGAAGAGGAAGAGGAACTGCTGGAGAACACATCCCACATCCCACACTCTCACTCTGTCACTCTCAATCTATCTCACTCGCTAGCATTCTGTGTTTGGCAACTTGGTGAACTGGGTTCCCATTGTTCCTAATCCGGTAATTTATAGACACGTGAGTGGTCATGTGACTTTGTCGATTTATTGGTTTGGCCACATCCATTTGATGATTGGTGATTGGTCGGTGCACCCTCTCTCGCTTCTGGTTGAAAATTACAAGGCCAAGGCATAAATAAATAATATATACTATGGGAAAAGATTGGCAATCAAAAGAACAATCAAAAGAATCCCACACCATGGCGGCTAGTAATATAATACGCGTATGTAACCCAAATTCTTCTCAATTCGATACATTGATCATAACATGTGTTTTTTTCCCTTCTAGTTTGGTATCCCAGCCATCACTTCAGCATTGGCGTTTGCTTCCCAATCCACTATCAAGAACGAAACAAAGCGCAGCTTTTACGAAGATGAAGAGTCCGTAATCCCTCTGCCTGGTACCACTGTCCCAGCTTCCGCCACCGAGATCGAAGCGCTGGGCCCTGCAAAGTTTGTTAACGGTACCTCCGTCAGATCCCCAACCACACTCGAATCAACATTTGCCTCTTGGAGAAAATCCATTGACAGTGCCATCCATTACACACAAGACACCGTTAACGACTTGACTGCCAGATATAACAAGAAGGAAGAAAAACTAACAACAACGTTGTCCAACCTACACAGCAAGGATGAGGAAGTGTTACCAGCTGCTCTATACATCGTCATTGGTGCCCTATCTGGTTCCATTGTCACCAGACGTTCCAATGTTTTCCTCAAATTCACTGTCCCATTGATCTTTGGGTTTGCTGCCTTTAGATTCACCTTGCCAAAAACCTTCCACAACACAAAGTTCTTTGCCCACGATATCGAAGAAAAAAACTTGCCTGAATTTACAAAGAAACAGGACGAGTTGATTAAAGATATACACCATTTGGTTAAGAAGAGTGAATCAAAAACTTTTGATGCTGAAAAGTTTATCCAAGGAAAGTTGCAAGCTTCCAAAAAGACCATCAATGAAGTTACTGGTTTGAACCTTGATGCCGATGTCACCAAGAAGGATTAAAGAAAGAATAATCAAAATAATCAAAGTAATCAAATGAAATAAACAATACACAAAAGCAAAGCATATATAGGATATTTTTGTTTTACAGTTAAGAGTGTTTTATATGTATAAAGTTCTAATAAAGCGCAAAAATGGTAAATGGTATGGCTTGAAGTAGTCGAACAGAGATGGAAATGAACAAGTTATGAGGCTACATGGGGGGCGGGGGACGGAGTGAATTTTGGCTTTTTACTCTGCCTCTGTTGCAAGTTTTCTTTCTTGTTTGGGTTGGGCCGTTTGGTTTTGGTTTGGTTTGGTTTTGGTTTGGTTTGGTTTGGTTTGGTTGATGGCGACACAAAAACAATAAACACAAAACAAAACAACACAAAAAAATTCATGATTTCAAACAATACGTGATGGAGAAACTCATGGATGTGGTTCATGCTTGAAGCACTTGTCTATACCTCTCCCCCCTTTAAATATTTGAGATGTTTTCTTCAAATAGGATTGCTGCAAGAGGTGGTGGTGATGAAGAAACTATTTTGACTGCTCCCTCCGCTGGTATTCTTTTAGATGCTCAAGAAGATGTCCCAGGCACAGCTGCTACTGTAACAACGCTAGGCTTAGGCTTGATTTCAAGACCAATCACAAATGCAAACACTTCCACAAGATTGCCGGCTGATCCATACGCTTTGGCTACTGCATCCTCAAATGCTGGTTATATCCCATTGTCTTCAATATTTGAAAAGTTTTCCCAGAATAGCCAGTGCTCTTCTTCAACTCTACAACAACGAATTTCTAAGATGATCAAATTGGAGAAGAAGTTGATTAAGCAACAGATTGCCTTGGTTAAAGAAATTGGCTCCTGGTGTAACGTTCTTCCTAATGATGATTCCAAAAGACTCATGTTCCATTATATCAAGATCTTGGAGATGGAGATGGAGATCCAAGATCAATTCATCAAAAAGCAAGAGTTTATTAATTCGCAACTATTGAATGTTAACAAAAGAGAGAAAAGAGCAAATGATTTGAAGTTAAAGAGAAACAAAATGTTGGTCAAACTTAGAGAAAGTGAGAACAAGGTTGGTGACAGTCCAATCACTACTTTGACAAAGGAGAACCTTGAAGAGTTGGACTGTTCGGTTGATGTTGTTGAAGACCAATTGTTCAAAAGTATTAACTCTGGTTTGAAGAATTCTTTGGTGGATTATGCTGTCACTTTACAAGAAGCTTCTTCCAAATATAGAGATGATTCTCGATTATTTTTAAATAATTACAACTATCTAACCCCAAATGATTTGAACAATGGTCCAAGTTTACAGAGATTGATTCTACAAAACAAAATACAAAACACTACAGCTTCAGTTTCAACTTCCAATTCTCCAACCTCAGCAAATATAAGAGATTTCCCTGCAACATCTGCAGAATATTCCAAGACATATGTTGCACTCTCTCCAAATCAAATTGGTAAGTATTTGGATAACAAATATGATGGTGAAAATAATAATAGTTCAAATGGTGCTGAAAACAAACCAAGTTTGCATGCCATTCAAACCAATAATGATATGCAATCCAAAAAATTAAATCATCCGACAGCTTTGAGCATGGGTACTAGGGAATATAAGTGTCAACAATGTAAAGAATCACAAATACACTATCACAAACATTCCCATTCTCATAATACACATCAACTACTGCATCAAAATGCATCTGCTACAGTTCCACCTGTCGCAACAATCACTACTAACAATATGACAACAGCTCCTACAAACACAGCTAATAATGTACCACTTGTATTTCCACGACAAACCATATCATTTGGGAGTGTCCCACCTCCAACTTCAAATGCAACAATCAATGGTGATCAAAATAATAACGATTCTGACGATGGAATGCAAAGCTATAATAATATTATAAGTCACTACAGCACTCCTGGCGCTCTAGTAACAAGACCTCTGTCTCAAAATACATTGGGGCTGCTGCATCATGAATGGAATTGAATTCATTACACAGTTTATTTCGTTCTTTGACCTTTTTTGTAATTTTAATTATTTGTTTAACATATTAGAAACTTTATTATATGAGGAAAGTTTGTAAAAAGTGTGATGTTATGAACAACAACTGGTCATCATGTTACCACTGCTGTTTAAAACAGTAAGTAATTGTAATTACTGTTCATCAGTATGGAAAAGGACCTTCATTATCCCTCATTATCAGAAATGCATTAATGCTGAATAAAATAAGCAAAAACAAAAGTAAAAAAAAAAAAAAAAATAAAATAAAATTAAATGAACAATGATATGAATAATATGTACATGTCTCAATAAATATTAAAATCATTTGAGTTTAGAAGCCATGTTACGTTCTGTTGCAAAGTACAGCTTACCCAATTCGTAACTTGAAATCATAATAGCACAAGAGGGTGCAATCTTTAACACTCTTGGGATAATACCGACATACAGAGCACCAATGCCTTCATATTTCACAATATCAGCCAAGAATTTGAATATAGACTTTTTTTCTTTCATTGAATCCTTTTCGTTGCTGATTTGTAGTCTCGTCTTTCCAACATCAAATGCGTTGGTAAATAAAGCTGCAACAGTACCAGAAATGGATCCACTTAAAAACGAAGTTAAAAACAAGTTGTACTGTGGATGGTATTCAAAAACATCAATTCTTGGTGAAAACTGTTCTTTGCAAAATTCATAACAGGCCCAGTAAATCCCACTAAATGGTACATCCCTCCATAACGTCAATGCAAGGCCCTTAAACAACACTCTGGGACCCTTAGTCTGTATTTCATTCTTCACAGATGACACCAAGCTGGGCAATGCATTGCCATTGTTTGCCGGTATGCTTTGTAATCTAGTCTTCAAGAGCTCTATTGGCGCGACTGATGTCCCAGCCAACACTCTTGCAAACGCACCACACAGCAACGGATTCAGCACTGGCCATGACCGCAAGGGCGAGTTGTCTCGAAGCACTTCATATCCTGTGAAATAGACGATGTTTGCAGGCGCAGCCATCAGTAGTGTCAGCGATAACCCTCTCCACAATGTGGCCAGGCCTTCGTTCTTTGCTATTCTGTAGAGTGTATCAAAAGTGCCTGTGAATTTTTTTTCTGTGACGCACTGGGAATCGTGTGTGATGCATGCTGTTGATGATGAGGGTGGTGCCTGTTCCCAAAAGACTTGTCGTTGGCAACAATTGGAATCTGGATATAACAATTCCTGCTGCTGGAGACGAACACGAACAACGTCTAATGGTGTGACTAGCAGGGATGTGATAATGGAACCTGAGCATGCACTGACCATCCTCTCTGTTAGGCTAATATCATTGTTATTGTTGGGCTGCGATGAGGACGAGTTTGGGGTAAACCTTAAGTCATCAGTTTCTTCAATAGCCCCTGCGATTTCTGATGTCAGTGACATGATATTGGAATTATTGGGATCTTGAGCGAGAACACTTGTGCTGTTATGGAATGTATCAAAGATGATGATTTGGTCCCCAGGGTGTTTTAACGATATGGATGCAAAACTTTGGGCACTGATCCAACTGTTCTGTGTTTGTTTTGTCTGTCCGTTCGCTTGTGTTTATGAAGAAAACGAAGGCCCTTAAACCTGGTGACAGAGAGCAGCAACCTACCAGAGATCCAGAGTGATTGTACAAGGTCTGATCTAACAAACTTTGACTCTTTTTTTTTCTTTTGAATAGACCTGTAAGTATTTAGAAAAGCTGTCAAATTTTGACGGTAGGGACACACCTCGGCTAGCCTTGTCGTTTGGCTGGTGGAAAGATTGAGTGTTGTTAACCTGACTTGATTCAATGTTTCTGGAGGGGTGTTGGCAATTGCAATTGTAATTGCAGTCACTGGTTCTCCTTTGTCGTTGTTCAACGCTTTTGCCTGTGTTCTTGTAGTTCCTTTGCTGGCTGGTTGCCCGGGTAAAGGAGCGTATAAACGATGACTTTAAAAATAATGAATACCTTCAATCCAATCCAGCTCAGTCCAACTCAATTCAACTGTGTTGAAGATCTTTTATTCACGGAAACAATGTCTGAAAATGAGGATAAGATCACCAAGAAGTACAGATCAGTGCTCTACGTTTCCCAGTTCTTCATAGACCCATCGGCTTTGGATCCCTTATCAACAGCCCTTTCAAAGGTGCTATCCAGACTAAATGTGAACAGTGACGAGAAAAGAACTAAGGTTGTCCAATCTCTGGGATTTTTAATTGAGGACTTCAAACTGGTTTCGAAGAATTCTTCTGCAAGTGTTCAGCTAGCGGCAAATACTACGCGTCATTTGATTGGGTCTTTTGCTGGGCTCTTTGGCTTATTGGTTGCTATTAAAGCGGTTAGAACTCTTTTGCGTACAAGATGTTTTGCCAAAATTTCCATGCCAGAATTGAAGCAGTTTGCCAAAACCAGTGGATCATTATCGTTGTTAGTGTCGCTTGTTCCATTGGTTAACCAGCTGATCCCTTCAAATGTTCCTTACAAGAAGCAAATTGCTGTTTTTACAACCTCTTTTGTTTCATTGTCATTGTTCCCAAAGGACTACAGCCGCGATGTGATCTCTGTGTATATCTTTATCTATGCAATTGAGGCTCTGTTTAACCAATTTGAAAAGGATGGGAAACTGGCGAAGCTGCAGAATAAGTGTGCTTTGTCAAAGTATCTGCTGCAATCAACTTGGTTTTTATTTCCACTATCTTTTGCTGAACTGTTTTCATCGTACATTAACAATACTGGTACTGTTTCTGGAAGTACAAAAAGAATTATTGACCTCCTTTTTGGTGACTTTGTTGCCCCTTTTGTTCTTAGTGGTAGTGTTTCCACTGAAAAGGTGATTTCTATTGTTGAAACACCAACTGGTGAATCAACCACCACGGTTTTCAAGAAATTGTCTTATTCACCGCTAAGTTTGACTCATAATGTTCTTTTTGATCCAACTGTTCAAACAATTTTATTAGGAACCATATCGTTCAAATTTACTAAGGTGTTTTTATTGGCAACCGCAGTGTTTTTCATCAAAGAACTATTTAGCCATAGTGAAGACAGATTGGAGGGTTTCAAAAAGA
>JAJLVY010000244.1:0-14221 GCA_030570475.1 Liangdongia dendrica
TGGTGCTTTAGCTTTAGCTTTTGGTCAAGATGCACTGATTGAGGAACATCAAGAGGAGGATGCAGAGAATCAATTAATCACAGAAAACCTGCTGAAGTATATCAGAGAGGAGTATGGAATGGCATCCAACACTCTGTTATCTCTGATCCAATAGAGTGTGCTTTGAGCCTGTTCTCTTAGGTATAATTTTTAATATAATTTAATAGCTCTCTACATTGAAGTAAAACTGGGATAAAATTGTAACAGTAACCTAATAATCTAATAATCTAATAATATAACAATCTAATAATATAACAACAGTCTCACTCCTCAATCTGCAGTTTATCCAGGTACTCACTCAGGAGCTGCGTCAAGTCCTCGTTTCGCCTGGTTATCATAAACAAGTCGGAGGGAGTCACCGTCCTGCGCCCAGCATGGCGAGCAAACGACTCCAGGTCCTCACCCAGCGTGATGGCCTGGTTATACACGAGCTCTACGAGCCCAGCCACCAGCTGTGGACTCGCAACAACGGGCTTCTCGAGCCCCTGGTACTCCTCCTCCACAATCTTGGCTATAGCGAGCCATAGACGCGCCTTGAGTTGCTAGGAGGAAAAAAAAGTGTTGTTAGTTAGATGCAAAAGCATTGGCTCACATGTTGACATACACTTGCCACCTCCTTCTCCTGCTGCGTCAGCGTCTTCATTGTTTGGGCAGCGGCAACATCAGCTGGTTGGAGTACAAAGTCAGGTTTAAAATTCTCAAAACCCACAAATATCAACATCAACACCGACCCCCAACTCCCAGGCTGAACAGGGGACCCCACGCAATGAACAAACACTCAAAGTCGCTCAGCTACGTGCTGGCCACGGGATCCTCCACCAAGCACTCCCTTCCCATCAACGCCATCCACGCAGGAAGTAGCAGCACTAACAACAACAACAACAGCAGCAGCAGCAGCAGGCTCTTCACTGCTGGTCGGGACGGGGCCATTGTCTGCTACGACCACCAATTGGCCATCCACTCGCACGTCCAGACACACACCGACTGGATCAACGACATTGCAGTGCTCAGCGACGACGACACCGTGGTGAGTTGCTCCCAGGACCTCTCGGTCAAGTTGTGGAGAGCGTCCGCTGAGGAGGCACAGGGCTGCTCCTTGATTGGCCACCACCAGGACTATGTCAAGTGCGTCGAGAACATCAACGACACAAACGTCGTGTCGGGTGGGTTGGACAAGCTGGTCAAGCTATGGGACATCAACAAACCCACAGAGGTTGCCAATTTCCAGAATGTGGTTGAGAACGATGTGGATCGAGGCTCAATCTACAGCTTGTGCCAGAATAGTGCTGCCCACCTTGTCGCCTTTGGTGATAACAACGGTGGCATCGGCGTGCTAGATGCCAGAAGAAACTCCTTGTCCAAAATCGCAGCATTGCCTGGCCACAATGGCGTTGTCAAATCTCTAATCATGAATGGCTACAGCTTGCTATCAGCAGCCTCAGATGCAACTGTGAAACTATGGGATTTGAGAATGAACTCCATCGTTAAAGACTACTCGTTCCAGAATTCTGTATGGACTCTATACCAGGATAAAGACAAGCCTTGCTCCTCCAACAGCATTGAGGATTTCTATGCCGGTGACTCGAAAGGTTATGTTCTTTACCATGACTCCAAAACCAATGAAAACTCTCAAGTTGGCAAGTTTGACCATGGAATATTGGCTATTGACAAGTTTAATAATGAAATGTGGTGCTCTACAATGGGCTCATCAACCTTGCACAACATTACGGATTCCACAAAAGATGTTCATGGCGAAACTGGGTTGATAAAGTCTAGATGCTTGAACAACAGAAGACATGTGTTGACTCTAAGCACACTGGGAGAAGTGAAACTATGGGATATCATCAACTGTAAAGAGTTGAAGGATTATGGGAATGACGTGAATTTTGAGGATGTCGTTAATGAATTACAAACTAATGAAATTTTACCAAGTTGGTGCAGAGTCTCAATCAGGGCTGGGAAATTGATTGTCACGATAAATGAAACAAGTTTCCAAAACACTGAGGTTTATGGAGACGATTTGACTGAATATGGCTTAAATTTAAGTGATGTTCATAGATACAGTTTGGGGAAAGTTATGATTGCATCTTTGTTGAAACCATTGGTTGAATTGGAGGTTGCAAAGGATAAAGAGTTTAGAGAACAACGGCAAAAGGAGATCAAGTCCTCTTCAAAATTACATTTACTCACAAGAAGAACATCTCATGAGACAACACCAACTCATAGCCCATTGCCAACACCAACAGATGAGAAGAAGTCGTTATTCAGCAATAACAATAATGCTGTTGGTGCTAATAGTAATGCTAATACCAATACCAAAGACAAAACTAGTGCAGATACAACAGCTTCAAAATTGAAAACTCTTGACTTGAATGCAGAGTCACAATTGGCACCATCATCATCAGCAACATCAGCAACATCATCAGCAACATCAACATCCAACAACACACAAGATTCATCCAGCAAGAGAAGACTGAAACTGTTTAGTAGAAAACAAAAGCAAACTGAACAAGTTATTGTGGAGGGACAGGAACAACAACAACAACAACAACAACAACAACAACAACAACAAACAGAGACACAGACTCAGACAAAACCATCCTTATCACAACCATCATCCAACAGTCAATCTGGCTTACCGCTACTGTCACAGCCACCACCACTGACTATCAACATTCCATCACAACAACAACAACAACAACAACAACGCTCAAACTCGAAAATTAGTCAATTAACAAATGAATCACAGGATTCTGTTGTTAATGCTGCTCCTAATAGCACCCAGGGCTCTGAAAGTTCTAGCAGAAAGTCTTCACATACTGAACCGGAGGATTCATTCACAAGTGTTTTGAACGACATCAAGGCTGTTTATGATAATTATAACCACTCTGCACATTTTGACACTACGTTGGTGACACCACCACCTCTTACCGAGGTGCCTATCATTAAATTGCCAACCAATTTGCTTTTGATTATCAATGAAAAGCTGCCTAATTGCTCGAATGAAATGGTGCTATACTATGAATCACTGGACAAGCTGAATCTGTTTACATTGGAAAACAAGCTACCTAAGTGGATTGGGCAGTTCTTACTAAAGAACAAGACCGTTTTGAAGGAGTTCCCAAAGATTGGGTTCATTTTGTCACCAGAGCCTGGGCATGAGCTCCCAGATATCCAGAATGGCGACTTGAGACTGAATGCCATCAATGTCTTGCGAGTGAGAAAGATTCTCTCCTACATCACTGAGAGGTTTGACAGCAAGACGCCGGAGATGGTTGCGCACCAGGACCCAGAGCAATGGCTCGAGGCATTGGTGAACGGGAAGGTTGTGCCTAACTCGATGACCTTGGCCACCCTCAAGGCCACTGTGTGGAGGGCCAGTGGTGACATCCAGATTGTGTATAGACGCAAGAAGTGATGGATTGGCCAACAGGGAAACCAACAAACTATAGACAGATTTATGCTCAGAATACACGACATTGTGCCTAGTATTCGAACCATTCGGGCACTGCTCGCAACTTTGCTGCCCATTTCTCTTGTTTTCTAGTTTTGTATAGCTCTGTATGGCTCCTTTTCTCAGCGTAACTTCCAGAACGCCAGCGTAAATTTCAGCCCGGAAAGTTTTGCAGGCGTCAAAAAAAAAATTTTAAAGATCAGAAAGAATAAACACAAGAAACAACTGGTTTACAAGAAACAGCATTCAGCACGCCCCCCTTTCCCCCAGCATTTTAGCATAGAAGAAGCACAATGGACCAAGAGAACGACAGAACCGTTTCCCGTTTGTGGAGAACCTTCAAGACCGTGAAGGAGATGGTTAGAGACAGAGGGTACTTTATCACCCAGGAGGAGATTGACATGAGTTTGGACGAGTTCAGGGCCAAGCACTGTGATGCGAACGGGAGACCACAGAGAAAGATGATGTGTTTCCAGGCGACTCCTACCCAGGAGGCGATCGAGAAGTTCCCAAAGATTGGTTCTCTGTGGGTGGAGTTTTGCGACGAGCCATCTGTCGGCATCAAGACAATGAAGAACTTTGTCATCCACATTAGCGAAAAGAACTTTAGTGTCGGTATATTCATCTTCCAGAACGGTATCACGCCTTCTGCGAACAAGCTGATCCCTACCGTTGCGCCAGCATCCATCGAGACCTTCCAGGAGAATGACCTGATTGTGAACATCACGCACCACGAGCTCGTGCCAAAGCACATACTGCTGTCCGATGAGGAGAAGAAGGCGCTGTTGGAGAGATACAGATTGAAGGAGAGTCAGCTGCCACGTATCCAGCGCGAGGACCCTGTTGCCCGCTACTTGGGGCTCAAGAGGGGCCAGGTTGTCAAGATTATCAGAAGAAGTGAAACCAGTGGTCGTTACGCAAGTTATAGAATATGTTTGTGAGTTTGAGTTTGAGTTTGAATTGTATATTATTATTATCATTATTATTATAAATAGCTATTTTTTGAGCGTAGCTGCCAGGATTGTATCCTGCGTGCCTGTCCACCAGTTAACGTTGGTCAGGTTGACCTGGGACATTGGGCTCACGCTTACACCATTCTGCCCCAGGAACAGAGGCCCAATAGTGATAATCAGACTGTCCACGAGGCTGTGACACAGCAGCAGCTCGTTGATGATACAGGCACCACCTTCAACCATCAAGGAGTCGATGCCCAGCTTCTTGAGCTCGATGAGGATGGAGTCCCAGCACATCCTGCCACTGGCTCCAGTGCCCACCCGCAGCACCCTGCCACCGTGCTTCTCGAGATAGGCAACCTTCTCAACCTCAGCACACTGGTCAGACACAATCACCCAGGGCTCGAGGCCCTCGCCCACCTGGCACAGGCTCTCGAGTTTCGAGCCCTTGAAGCTCCAGCGAAAGGAGGGGTCGAGCACTATGGGTCTAATAAGCGTGCCTCTGCGAGGGCACTGTTGTGAGTAGCGACAGTTGAGGCCAGGGTCGTCAGCAAGCGCAGTCCCTGCGCCGACGAGAATCGCATCGTGCTGGGAACGCAGGTAATGTGTCATGGTTTTGGTTTCAGCGTGAGATATTGCTGTTCTGGTGCCTGGAGCAGCAGCGATTCTGGCGTCGAGGGACTGTGCAAAGGTGAGGGTCACAAAGGGCTTGTGGTCGATGAGGTGTGGAGTGTAGGGCTCGAGGAAGTGCGGTAGGTCACTTGGCAGAGGGACGAGGCTGGACATGTTGTGTTTTTTTGGGGGGTTTTGTAGTGGTGTTTATCTAGTTCTGTAGTTTTGTGTAGTTTATTTATGTCCCGTTTGGTTTCTACAATTCTCGATAAAACTGGAGTTCAAGAAGAGGTGTTGTCTTAAAAAGCTAATATATAATATATATATATATATATTATATTATAAATAAACAGGGACAGACCAGACAGTTTTTACATTTAAATTAAAGCTGTATCTGGATATTTTGGATGATTTATGTAATTTATACCGAAAACACAACCATTGCGCAGAAGAGAGTTTCATAAAAGAGCTGTGTTGTGTTATTGACACCACTGTAGAATAGCAGCATAGCATAGTTAAAGCGACATTGCCATGAATCGTTTAAATAAATAAATGAATAAATAAATAAATATAATTTTAGCCAGTAACTGGCAGTACATGGACTTGCATACCCATTATACATTACCAGACCTTTGATTGAAACCAAGCTGTTCTTGACGTAAAGGCATTGGCCATTGTGCTATACGCATCTGATGATAATTGGGAGGAAAAACTGCTATACTCTTCAGAAGTCTTTAAAATCTCAGAATCATTAGTGAAAACAACACCATAGTTTTGTACATGAGGATTCTGATTCTCATAGAAATTTATAATTGGATTACAGGGCGATGTTGCAAAGACATGCCTGGTTATGTGTTGGAGTCTTGGCCCGCCCCTTTTATAACACATTGTACTTGTATATTCATGTAAAGTTAGTTGTACCATCACTAAAGACATTATTTGTCGTTGTTGTTGTTGTTGTATTAGTATTAGTATTAGTATTATCAAGGCAATGCCTTTGGATTGTATCGCTTTGGAAGCAGTGTCTTGTCGTACTTTTCATTCTCGAGGCCCAGGTCTCTGTTCAAGAGCATCTCCTGCTCGTGTTGGTAGAACGCACCAGAAGCCTTTATTGTCGAGCCCGACGCTTGTCTCAAGGCCTCATCCTGCTGTGCCTTGTTAGCGTAGTCCTCGAGCCTCTGCTGGTCAGTCCACAGACGTCGTTCCTCGAGCTCATCAGCCTCGTCCTGCTCCTTTTCGAGCGCTTCGCGGTCTCTTTGGGCACGCTGCTGCTGGCGTTGCTGCCACGCGCGCAGTTCAGCCTCTGGATCGGTGTTGTCAGTGTCGTCTATACCGTGTGTGTCGTCCTCTAGCAGTTTCTGGGCCTCAATGTCTCGCTGGATGTTGGTTTCAATAGTTTTGAGAGTGCGTTCTCGCGATGAGCATGTGGATGTGGATGTGGATGCGGTTGTTGTGGTCTCGACAGTCTTCTTTCGCTTTGATTTTGAGAGGAAGACTGGCTTCAGCATGAGTTCTTCTTCACTGGATTCACTGGATTCTTCTTCTTCCTCTTCTTCCTCTTCATCATCTTCTTCATCATCTTCGTCATCATCTTCGTCATCCTCTTCACCACCAGCACCCTCTTCAACCGGAACAACTGGAGCAGCAGCAGCACTCCTCGTCACACCCACAGCTCTGATAGGCTTGATACTGATCTCAGCTCTCACCACAGACTCAACACCAGCCTCCTCGTCTGACTCTTCACTGCTCGAAGACGAGCCCACATCACGACCCACCTTCCCCGTAAAGTGTCGCTTCGCCATCGCTCAAAAGCCTATAACAACCTATTTCCCACGACAAGTCCAACCAGCAGCACCACAAGCAGTAAAAAAACGATCCGTTTTCCTGCTGGAGATCCACTTTTGTTCTGTTCGACTGGGGTTTTTGTTGAAAGAGAAAACAAAACTACTCTGAAACTCTACAACCCACCAAAACTAACAGCACAACTCACAGCACAACCAGCCAACAATGAAACTATCGACGCTGCTGCTCGCCATCACTGCGATGGCCGCAGCCATCGACCGCCAGCAGGTCCAGCAGGTCCAGCAGGTGCTCCACGCGGCCAACTTCGACACACAGACCCTCGCACAGTACCCAGACTACCAGCTCAGGGTGGCCCAGCACGACCCAGCAGAGCTGGGCATCGACACGGTGAAGCAGTACTCTGGCTACCTCGACTTCCACGACAAGCACTTCTTCTACTACTTCTTCGAGTCCAGAAACAACCCAGCGACAGACCCTGTGATCCTCTGGCTGAATGGCGGGCCTGGCTGCTCCTCCATGACGGGGCTCTTCTTTGAGCTGGGACCCTCCTCCATCAACAGCAACCTCACGCCCGTCTACAACAGCCACTCGTGGAACTCCAACGCCTCCGTCATCTTCCTCGAGCAGCCTGTAGGCGTGGGCTACTCCTACAGCGACAGCGACGGCAACAAGGTGTCCTCCTCGTACGCTGCCGCAAAGGACGTGTTTGTCTTCCTCGAGCTCTTTTACCAAAGGTTTGCCACCCTCGCCTCCAACGCACTACACATCGCTGGAGAGTCCTACGCGGGCCACTACATCCCCAGCATCGCGTCTGAGATCGTGAACCACGCGGACAGGTCCTTCGAGCTCAGCTCTGTGCTCATTGGCAACGGCATCACCGACTCGCTCGTCCAGAGCAGCTACTACCAGCCAATGGCGTGCGGGCTTGGGGGCTACAAGCAGGTGCTCTCTGACGAGCAGTGCGCCCAGATGAACAAGGACCTCCCAAAGTGCACGGCCCTCGTCAAGGCGTGCTACGCCACGAAGAACGCCTTTGCCTGCGTGCCGGCATCCATCTACTGCTCGAACAAGCTGCTCTCGCCATACCAGCAGACAGGGCTCAACTTTTACGACATTAGAGGCCCCTGCGAAACAGAGGGCGGGCTCTGCTACAAGGCCATGGACTACATCGAGCAGTACCTCAACAAACCGGAAGTCAAGCGTGCTCTGGGCGCAGACGCGGACATCAAGTACACGGGCTGCAGCGACGAGGTGTTTGCAAACTTTGGCCTCACGGGCGACGAGTCAAAGCCGTTCCAGGGTTACGTTGCTGAGCTCCTCGACAAGGGATACCCAGTGCTCATCTACGCGGGCGACAAGGATTACATTTGCAACTGGCTGGGCAACTATGGCTGGTCGGAAAACTTGGATTGGAAGTTTGCCAATGAGTACAGAGATGAGATCCTCAAGCCTTGGTATGGTGGCGCTGGAACTGCTGCTGGTGCAAACGTGAGCACTGGCCAAGTCAAGAGCTATGCAAACTTTACATTCTTGAGAGTGTACGACGCTGGCCACATGGTTCCTTATAACCAGCCAGAAGCTTCGCTAAACATGGTGAACTCGTGGATCAGTGGTGACTACACTTTTGGCTACTAGTTGTTTTTATATTTTTATTGGTAATGTATGTGTTATTATTTTGAGTATGGTATCTCTCTGTAAGCTCACACAACATCTCAGATATTGGTTCTTCTTGTATAACATCTCACTGAGACCTTAAAACATTGAAAAATGACAAATAGATAAATAGATAAATAGATAAATAGATAAATAGGTGAACCTTCTGTTCAGATTCCTTCTTCTTTAAACAACCTGCTAATCAGATATGGATACCAATAACAACACTACAGACTTGTCACAAGACATGGTTGGCTCATCTCAAGAGCCACTAAACAACAACAACAACAACAACAACAAAGACAATAAGAACCAAGAGGAAATACCAATTTTCTCTATCGAAGAACTAGACCATTTCTGGTACCAGCAGCGTGTCCTACAAGGCGTCCAAGACTCACTCCAGTACACCACTGAAGACGGCTGCTTGATCAACATCACCCACCGCTACGTTGACAATGACGGCCGCAATCACGAGAAGATTTACAAGTTGAAAAGCGTCATCCCACAGATGGCAAAGTGCAGGATTCAAGGAGGAAAGTCATTCCCAAGGGTGTACAGCCACCGCAAACTCGTCAAGGTTGAGTTTGAAGAGGATCCGAGAGCAAGAGCTCAGGCTGGGCTCGAGGCTTTGGCTGAGATGCAAACGCATGCACGCTCGAGAACAATAGCCAACAATGCCAACATCGCAGCGGGGCAGCAGCTACCGGATAATTACTCTTCAATCTACAGCAAAGTGCCATCTGTTGGCGAGGATAGTGATGGTGATAATGGTGATGACGATAACCAGCATCTGGATCTCACACCAGAAGAAGACAACAACAAGAACAATGTTTTGACGCAACCAGAGGAGCTCTTCTCAAAGTGCCCATCGCTGCACTCTTCAATCAACGAGAACTTTGTCAATGAGAATGGAGAAAAATATGAACCACACATAGCACCAGTAACAGCAACAGCAACAGCAACAGCAGGTGGCCATAATAGTTGTGATGTTAATAATATCGATATCTTCAACGACTCGGTGTTTGATAGGGCGGTGGCCTCTTTTGAAAATATCCCTTTGAGTAAGGCTGAAGGTCTCAAGGTGCATTTCGCCAACTTGCCAAAGAAGGAGAAGACTGTCATTGAAGAAAGAAACAATACATCGCTCTTTTCTCAGTTCAGATATTGGTTTGAAAGACCAAAGAAACCAAAATCTCTAAGTTCATACACAGCAACAAAGTATCCCAAAAGAAGAATATGAGAAAAAAAAAAACCATAAACAACAAAATAAGGTACACATTTCCCTCATCAAATGAGAAGTGGGTTGAGTACAGGGTGATGGTGGTGGTTTAGTTTATAACACAACCAGCATCCAGAGGCGCTTTGCTTTCATATATGCCATATACACTAAAAATACAACCATGAGTTCATCATCCATCATCACCAACCCATCTTGTTTGAGAAAACAAAGACCTTTGCCAAATATCCCTACTGTTATCCTTCCAGATTTTGTTGATGAAAATGAAGAGAGCAGATTTATTCACTTTATCACTGTTTTAAACACCAAAGTTGTCAATGACATTGCAAACAAGGAGTATAAAGACTACATCCCTCCAAAGACCCTGCTGAATATACTGTCTTGCGATTCCCGTATTGCATCATTTGAGTTGAGCCAATCGTGTGTAGATTCAGTCATCAACTACCGTGAAGAGCTTTTGAAGTACATGGATGAGAATTACACTGACAATGGGGTTGTCTTTAAAAGAAAGTTTATGTGATATTTATATTTTGCGATAGTGATAGTGACGGTAATATATATACCAAAACCTAGTAATCAAATCAAACCACCGTAGTAAGCTATCTCTAATATATATATAGAGTTGTACACAGTTTTAGTTTTGGTGGGGTTGGGTAAACCTTTTTTGTTTTTGTGTCAAATGTTTCTTCACCAAACAACACCTAGAAAATGCTAGTTGATTCAGACAAAATGTAACCACTGTCACCAATTTCATTTCTGTTTCCTACAACTTCTGATATCACCATACTATACTGTTCTAAAAATGAAGTTTGGTTGTTTCTTAACTGGGGCTTTTTCACTTGGTGGTGTTTTGGCAAGAGAGTACATTCTACAGTTGAACGATGGTAATGTCTTGCCCCAATTGTTGGACCAAGGGGCCCAGGTCGAGGCTACAAGCAATTTGAGATCCCAAATCATAAAAACAATCACAATTGGTAACAGTTTCCAAGCCGTCATTGTGGACATTAACTACAGCACCCTTGATGCCTTGAAGTTCAGTCCTTTGATTCGTGACATTTTACCAAACTTGAAGTTTAAGATCTTTGATGATGGTGATAATGACAATGGAGAAATACACACTCAACAGAAAGCCCCAAGACATTTAGCAAGACTATCGTCCCAAGTCCCTCTTTACGATCATGAAACCCCATACAAGTATTACTATGAAGGCGAAGGTAAAGATGTTTACACTTACATCATCGATACTGGGATTGCAATAGACCACCCAGATTTTGAAGGTAGAGCTATTAGAGGTGGAAACTTTGCCGGTGAAGCTGATGGCGATTTGAATGGCCATGGTACTCATGTTGCTGGTATTGCTGGCTCAAAGACTTATGGTGTTGCCAAAAAAACTATCCTTGTTGAAGTTAAGGTTTTGAACAGCAGAGGGTCTGGTCAATTATCTGACATTTTGGAAGGAATCGAGTTTGCATCAAGAGATAGAGAAGCTAAAGGCGTTAAAGGTGTTGCAAACCTTTCTCTTGGTTCCATTTACAGTGGTATTTTGAATGATGCCGTCAATGCTGCAGTCAACACTGGGTTGGTTGTTGTCTGTGCTGCTGGTAATTCAAACCAAAGATCCTCCCTATACAGTCCATCAAGTGCTGAGTTGGTTATCAATGTTGGTGCTTTAGATGATAGATCTGATACAATTGCACCATTTTCAAACTATGGCGACACTGTCGATGTCTTTGCACCAGGTGTTGACGTTGAAAGTTTGAATGCCAAAGATTTTGAGCATCCTGTTAAGTTCTCTGGTACCTCTATGGCCTCCCCTGTTGTTGCAGGCTGGGTTGCTGCTATGCTTAGTGAAGGTGATGCTGCATCTGAAATTCCAGACAAGATTAAGACTTTATCTAAGGAAGGTTTGGTCTTGGAGAGCAGATATACCCAGTGGAAATACAGAGACACCCCAGACAAGATTGCTTATAATGGATACGATAAAGATAATGGCGAGTTCAAGAACTCTGATGGTACCATTAAGAATGGCGTTGATGAACAGTTGAGTGAATATATTGACAACTTGAAAGACTTGACTCCAAACGATCCTGAGGATGTGTCTTTGGTTGAACACTCTGCTCTGATTCATGGTGTCCAGTTGAAGGTTAGTCAATTCCAATGAAACAGAAACACAAGGAAGTAAGGAAGTACATATAGTTCTAATTCGAAAGCGATCATTTAGACATGTGTAATTATGTATGTAGAGATCGATCTGATTAACACAACATACTAAACCCAAACTTTACTTATAAAGAAAGATAAAAAAAAAAGCGAACAACATTAATTATGCATTTTTTTTGTTTTGAATTACTATTGTTCTTGATGTGATGTTCGTAATTACATGGTTTAATTATTCAAACAACCACTGCTCTATTTCTTAGAACCAAGAACCCATCCTCACTTTTCAATAATGTTCTAACAAGTTGCTTGATTCTATTTTTGTTATCTGGATGTTGTGAGATCTTCTTTCTTAGCTTGTGGATCAATTCTTTTGCCGTGATCTTACCATGGGCTTGTACAACTTGTAGTATATCCTGTTCAGTCAACAATTGTGGATCAACACTACTGGTATCGACAGTTGAAGTAGTAGTAGTAGGCTTAGGACTTGCAGAACCACTTCTTGAAACTTCAGCTGGTATTTGTGCTGAACCTTCTTGCTTAACTTCAACTTTGACCCTCTTTGCATTTCTCTCTGTATCACTTTGATATTCGACAACTCTCTTCTTTGCATTTGGATTCCATTCACCTTTTGGAAACTTCATCAAGATTGATGGAAGCGCTTTGAATACGACAAACCCAATTGGATTGTTCACTGATTGAACCTTAATTCTGGTCACTGGTGGACTTGATTTGCGTGGTGATAAACTTGCTTGGTTCGACCCAGCGCCACCTGGTTGTGGACTTGTGGAAGTTTCTTGCTTGACAACTTCTTCGTCATCCTCAGACTTCATTTCCAAATCAGAGTCTGACAAGTATGGGTTTTCATCATTGTCATCAGACTCGTACATACCAGTCATATCGGTCTTTAGCAAGGCTTTACGAAGCTTCTCACCAGCCTTGTCAACTTTTCTGGTCTCAAACAGATCATCGACATTGTCATCCCCGTCATCATCATGCAAACCCATAGCGTTGGCTGTAAGCATTTCCTTCTTCATTCTTCTCGCACTCTCCTTATTTTCTTCCTCGTCACCATCAATAATTGGTGCTTCTTCATCATCTGCAAAGTCTTCTTCAAAATCCAAATCATCATTGTCTGAATCTCTACCTCCTCTATCTTCACTAGTAGTACCAACCACAGTCTTTAGTTTACGATGTGTACGTTGATATCTTGTCAATTTTTGTTCTTCCGGTTCCAAATGCTTCATCAGCCATCTTGGCAAAGTTGTGCTCTTCTCCATACGGGCTTCAGCCTCCTCCAACGTCAACGTTGCGTATTTATTTCTTGGTGTAAACTTGTAAAACTTTTCAGCAGGAATCATCTTAAACCCATCCTTATCGAACACAAACAAGACATAAGCGTCTGAACCACCAGCCTCATAATTGCCGACCCAAGTGTTCTTACCGTCAAAATCCTCCATGACCCAAGGGTAGTATTCTTCATATCTCAACTTTTTCACATCGTCCTCAACATTCTTGATCTCTCTCGTCTTCTTTTTGAATGGGTTCTTGTTCTTTCTCGCACCACCATCAGGGGCAATCTGTGCCTGTTGACGTTCCTGCTTCTCTAGTTTTTTTTGTTCATCAGTCTTTGGCTCTGGTGCAATTTTGGAAAGCTGTTCAGCTGTCAACTGATTACCGGTGGTTGGTGGTGCATTTGCCTTCTCCTCTTCTTCCTTTTTCTTCTGCTCAGCAATCTCAATTTGACGTTGTTGGATTTCGGCTCTTGTCAATTGATACTGTAGGTTCTTTGTCTCTTTACGATGTAGTCTGATTGGTTTAGTAAAGCTTTTCGATGGGTTAACATCACTTTTTGATTGGAATTTTAATATATGTGTTCTCAAGCCTTCAATTTCTGCTTCTGTACATGCTTTTAATGGGTATTCTTTGTATTCAGTAGTATCAACAACTTGCTTTTTAGCAGCTGGGATTTTCTTGACTGGCCTTTTGTTTTCTCTCTTGATGAAAGGTCTTGGTGGCGCACGCAATGGATTGCTCATGACTATAATATAATATTATCAATGGGATATGGGGGGACCTGGACAATAGCCTTTGAGTGTGATTTTTTTTACATGTTTTGTTGATATTTGGTTTGATATTTTAAATTTGATTATTTGACAGCGACGTGCGCCAACCAAATTTAAGATTACCCGGATTGATATGCACAACAACGATATCGTGCATCGAGATGCATATTCATATTACTCCTATAAATTTGTTCTTTTCAATTTGCACAATATCTATTTATTTATTTATTTATTTATTTATCTATTT
>JAJLVY010000245.1:0-14212 GCA_030570475.1 Liangdongia dendrica
ATAATAATAATAATAATAATAATAATAATAATAATAATAATAATAATAATAATAAATAACATCCATCATAGATTAATAGATTAAAATCTACTCCTCATGCTCGCCAAACTCCTTATCCAGATCATGCCCCATTGCAAACACTTTTCGCGCCCTCATGACCCAGTAAATAAGAGCATAGATGGTGAATCCACCGAGCACAGCAGCCGCATAGTTCATGCTTTCAGGCTGGACAGGCATCGATGTTGGGAAGCAAAAGAAGACTGCAGCAAAGATGGCCCAAGCCAGCGTGACGATGTTGGCCACCATCCCCACTGGGCCCAGCCAGAAAGGTCCATGGCGTAGTGTGGAGCGACCTTTGTAGAGCAGACAGACGATTGGGATGGCGTACGAGAAGAGGAGGAAAGTGATGCACGCGGTGATGAGGGCGTTGTACGCTGCGGTGGAGCCCATATAGATGCAGCCCACAACAGCACACCAGAAGCAGCTCATGAAGTGAGCATTGATAGGGAGCCCCGTCCTGGAGTTCACTCTAGCCCAGTATTTGGACCCCCAGATGCCCTGGTCGCGGGAGAAGGACCGGCAGAGCCTGGCCTGCCATGTCTGGGACGAATCTCCTCCGCCATGTGGGTTGCGCAGTCGAGGCAGGAGAAGGACCAAGCTGGGTTGACTAGCCCCACGATGAATGCGATGCCAGAGGAGCCCCAGCCCGTGTCGTTCGTGAACTGTGCAAAGACGAAGGATGCTGACTTGTAGTTCCCCCTCGAGCAGATGAGCACGGAGAGGGTGATGATGAGGAGGGAGAGCAGCGACGTGTAGAGCGCGCCCTTGGCGATGTATGGCAAGGGTTTTTCCCAGACGTTGAAGACGGTGTTGAAGAGGTTGACGAGCTGGAAGCACACAAACACCTGCCACTGCTGAGGAGCAGCGTCTGGGTCGCCAGTGCCCAGGACGTACATACCCATGAGCGCCTGAGCGATGGCGATGATGATGGAGGCGCTCGTGAAGACTGCGCCAAACCAGGCAAAGGACCCGCACATGTATGCCCAGAAGCGCTTGTAGCTCTTGGGTGCGAGCTTGAAGGTCCAGTAGTACTGGCCGCCCGAGTTCTCAGGGAAGGCTGAGATGAGCTCAGACAGCGAGATGCCGATGCAGGAGGACATACAGGCTACGATGACGATGCCGTAGACGATGAGCAGTGGGCCACCAGACCTGATGCCTGTGACGAGGGACGCTGAGATGCCAAACCAGGAGTTGGTGAGGCCAAAGCCCAGCAGGGACCAGATGGAGAAGTTGCGGCGCAGCTCTGGGGTGTAGCCTTCCTCCTGAAGCTTGAAGTCGTCGTTGTTGAGGGAGGAAGAGTCTCCCACTGCCATGTCGTCGACCCTGTCGAGGGCTGTAACGTTGAGGTTGTAGGGAGCCTTCTTGTCCAAGTCTTGTATTTGCATTGGTGTAGTATTAGCAGCAGCAGTACCAACAGATATTAGCAACAGCAGCAGCTTAACAGCAGCTCTATTCTTTATAGATATTACCAGGCCCAGTGATCAGTGGTTGTGCTCACAGCCTGTGTAACACCTGTGTAACA
Source organism: Liangdongia dendrica (assembly GCA_030570475.1). Lineage (NCBI taxonomy): Eukaryota > Fungi > Ascomycota > Saccharomycetes > Phaffomycetales > Wickerhamomycetaceae > Liangdongia > Liangdongia dendrica. Next base: position 1,583 of record JAJLVY010000245.1, read on the forward strand.
CCTCTGTAACACCAGTGTTGCTGTGGATCATTGATCAAAGATTGGTGCGGAGTGTGCTGTGATAGGATATACGGGTGTTGCACTGGGCCTCTCCAGTCTGTTCAAAACGGTAAAAACTTGATATCTGTTCTGTTAGTCAGGCATGGTCAGAGTCAGTGTCCCGACCAATATAGCCACCACTCTCTGGCTGTGGTTGTCAACCTCTCCTTTTCGGTGATGTTGATGTTGATGGTAGGTGTTTTCTGGGGATTAATTGATAACAGTTTGATTTTATAAGATTATACCAGTACTACCATCACTATACTACCAGTACTACCAGTACTATACTATAATACAACACTGTACTCCACACCGTCACCAGACCTAAGTGGATACCAATCAGAGATAGCGGAATTGTATTATTTTCTGGGGTTTTTTACTTTTACAATAATAATAAACCCTCCTCCATTATATTATATTATATTATATTATATTATACCAACTATACGTCACAGGTTGAACCCTCCAATCAGCTCCAGCTGTTTCACTATATCCTTCTCAACGTTGCTTTGGGCCTCGTGGACATCCTGCTGTAGCTTCACATCCTTATCGTGGTCCTCCCTCAGACTCTTGTTATCCAGCTGTGAGCTCTTTGTCTGTGTCCCTGCTGCCAGCTTCTGAATCTCACTCTGCTGCTGGTCACTGGTATTCGCCTCTCTGGTGATTTCATGGAGATCATGGATCTTGTCGAGCTGCTCTACCCGCACTGCTGTAGCCTTTTGAGAGTTCTTGTTCTTGTTCTGGCCCTTCCCTTTGGCTTTTGTCTTTGTATTTTTCGCCACGCCTCTACTGCTCTGTGGTCTCTGTGTTCTCTTGGTGGCCATGATGTTATGCTATACGTATTCTACTCTATTCTATTCTGTATTGTATTTGACATTGACAAGACACAATTTTTTTTTTTCAGTGGAAAAAAATTCTTGCCTGGCAGCATGTCAACAGCATCAACAGCATCTTGATATTCTGTGTAGCCAAATTCAGACAATCTTAACACCCTGTACCTTGCCGTGGTCCCTCAGCACCTGTGCCCTACCTCTCTTGACGAGCACCAGGACCGCATTCTCCAGCACCTGTGGATGGATCCCCCTGAACTCCTGGCCAGTGCTCATTTCGCCATGCGCAATCTCGTACATCGTGAGCACTGTGCCAGTCTGGCCCGTCGCCTCGCACCACTCGAGGATCATCGACGCCCAGTCCTCAGGCCTGTACCAGTTCACAAACACCCGTGTTTTGTCACGCTTGTCCACCAGCGTGGCGTCCTGCTGGGTGAGCATCTGGTTGAATATCTCGTTGATGGTGTCGAGGTTGAGCGCGCGGTTCAGCTGTTTGTTGATGAACAGTCCATTATTATCAGCATTATTATCAGCATCAGCATCAGTATCAGCATCATAAGTATCAGTACCAGCATCAGCATCATCATAGTCCTCGATGGAGCCCTTCGAGAGTGCCTGACCCTTGTTGTTCAGAATCCAGATCCTGTTTTCTTTGCAATACCCCAGCACGATGCTGATCCAGTTGTCGAGCTGTGCGTTCCACGTCTGCTCGTTGGGCTGGCGTGTGAAGAATGGTGGGAACCCGTAGATCTTGGGAAACTCGTAGACCATGATTCAGTGGTTTTGGCAAAGGGTTTGGCAAAGGGTTTGTCAGATACAAAAAGTCAAAAACATCACCAGAAACCAAGAAAACATGGATCTACGCCACTCAATCACCCACTTCGCCAGAAGCAGCGGCATCTTCGACACACAGCAGACGCCCGCCATCGCACAGTGCTGCCCACAGCACGATGACTCGCTCGAGCTCCAGTACGCTGACACGTACCGCCGTCTCGTAGAGGTGACGGACGCGTGCGCCAACACGGTGAATGGCCAGCAGCAGCAGCAGCAGCAGCAGCAGCACCGGCTCAGGGACCAGCTCCTCGTGGATGCGGTGATGCAGAGCAGGGCGCTATACAGGCTGGTTGATGTGGGTGTGGATGTGGATGTGGATGGCGAGGAGTACGGGCTGTTGCAGAGGGTGGAGTGCCAGAGACAGCTCCAGAGCGTGCGACAGCTGCTGCTGGAGAGCGCTGAAGTGACGGACCCTGTGCTCAAATCAGTGCATAAGGTGGAGAGCCTGGTGTCGAAGGAGAGGACGCTGGAGGACCGTGTCAAGCAGCGGGATGAGCTCTCTGGGCAGATCATGGAGGTTCAGCTGAGGATACATGCAAAGCGCAAGAGGCTGGAGGCTCTGAGGAAGCAGTTTGAAAGCGTGTTTAGTGAAAGTGTGAGCCTGGTGAATAAGAATAATAATAAGAATCAGGGTGCTCATGGCGGTGATGCTACAAGTGTCAATGAGAGCCTGGAAGCCAAATGCTCAGAGCTGGCTGAACGCATCCAGCAGCACATCGCGATGAAGGAGGCTGACTGGGGCGACGACAGACGGCTGGTGGAGATCCTGCTGGACATGGAGTGACTTACGCTATATCTCTATATCTCTATATCTCTAGATCTCTAGATCTCTATATTCAGTTTCAGTTTCAGTTTCAGTTTCAAACTCTATATACACAAAATAAACACATCGCGTAGCCTCACAAACTGAACACTCTGCTGTTCACCACGTCCCAGTTCAAGGCGTTAAACACCTTTGCGACGTACTCTGCCCTGCCGCCCACGCCATAGTCCACCAGGTAGGCCTGGTCCCACAGGTTGACGGCGATGAGAGGCAGCGTGTAGTCCTTGGTGCCAGCCAGCACGCTCTCCTTCACGAGCTTGAGCGTCTTGTAGTCCTCCTGGGAGATGGGCCCGTTGAGGTCCATGGTGAGGTTGCCGCCAAAGTAGTAAGGCGTGCCGCTGTTGTTCACGAGGAGGAGGTGGAGCTCCTTGCGGTCGTTCTCCACGACAAACAGCCAGCCCTGGCCCACGAGCGACTCACTGGCGGCGACGCAGAGCTGCTTGAGCTCCTCAACAGAGCCAAAGGAGGCGTTGATCTTGTCCTCGAGCAGCCTCGAAGGCTTGCTGGAGCTGGAGCTGTTGCTGGAGGAGAGCTGCTCGAAAAAGAGGTGGTTGTTGTGCACTTGTGACGCAGCGTTGAAGAGCGCCTGCTTCGTCTGGTCCTTCGCAGCGTTGATGGCGATGTGTAGGGGGTATCTCGTCTCGTCGGCAGTCCCGTTCGTGAGCTGGGTGAGCTTGGAGGTGAGGTAGTGCTGGCTCTCTGTCCAGGCCATCTTGTAGCCGTGCGCAGAGTACAGCCCGGCAACACCCTCCTTCTGGAACAGGGCGTCTGCTGCCAGGCGTGGCACGGTGTGGATGAGTCTCTTGGAGGCCTGTGATCTGAGCATTTTGCGTGTTCTGGCTTTCCTTTTGGTTTCTCGTTGGTTGGTTTCTGGTTGAACTGAACTTCGACAACTTTTCAATCAAAATTTTAGCAACCCGCAAAGCCCTGACAGAGTTTAAAGCACTCAAATCACTGGAACACTTCTTGAGCACTTCTTGAACAGTTGAAACAGTTGAAACAGTTGGAAGAATACCACAGATAGATATGTTCAGACGAGGACTGTACAGCACAGGTAGACGCTTCTACTCGCCTCTGCCACGCAAGAGCCCAGGCTCAAGCGGGCTCAGGGCCCAGAGAAGAGTTCCCCAGTACCAATATCAACAACAGGGACAACAACAACAACAACAACAAGACTACCAGAAACCAAGCTACACCTACTCCAGCTACAATGGGACTGTCCCAAACCCAAATGGGTTGATTAGAGAAAGTGATGGCATTTCCAGAATCCTAAGCGAACCAACCATTGTCATTGAACGTCAGTTGGAAATGATGAATGTGTTCCTGGTAAGAAACATTAATTATATATATATATATATATATATATATATATATATAACACCCATTAACATCCATTATCATTACCATTATATTAACACTCATGCTTTTAGGGATTCGAACAAGCGAATAAATATGTCATTATGGATGCATTGGGAAACAGACTTGGTTACATGGAGGAGAGAGATATTGGTGAGTCCACATCCTCAACTTTTCCCCAACACTTGATTGATATAAAACTAACATTCCAATCCTATTTCTCCTCAAGGCATGGTAAAGGTGATTCTCCGTCAAATTTATAGACTCCACCGTCCCTTTTTAGTCGACGTGTTTGACAACTATGGAAACCACATCCTCAGCATCAAAAGACCCTTCTCCTTCATCAACTCACACATCAAGGCCATCCTCCCAGGCTTCCAGAACGAGGACGAGGCCATACTCGGCGAGAGCGTTCAGAGCTGGCACCCTTGGAGACGCAGATACGAACTCTTCAAGGCTGAGGGCAAGGCGGACGAGTTCAACCAGTTTGGAATCATCGATGCCCCGTTCCTCTCTTTTGACTTTCCAGTTAAAAACGAGAACGGTGCAGTCATGGGGTCGGTAAACCGTAACTGGGTAGGGCTCGGGCGTGAGCTGTTCACTGATACTGGTGTGTACATTGTCAGAATGGACCCGGCTTCCTTTAATGGATTGGACGACAATGCCTATCCACAAATCGCATCGGATCCAATGACTCTAGACCAGCGTGCAGTGCTGCTGGCAAATGCAATCAGTATCGACTTTGACTACTTTTCAAGACACTCAAACAATAGTGGTATCGTGGAGGTTGGCTCATAATATATAATATATAATATATATATATATATATATATATATAGTATAGTAATATTCATTTCAATGAAACCACAGTCTCTGCATTCTCAATAAGCTTATTATAAAATGTCAAAACTAGCTGATCACTCTCTGTAACATTCCCTTCGCTCTGCAGCTTTCGCTTAATCATGGCACTCAAAAACTCATACCCAGGCGTCACCAAATCAATAGGTTTGGCACTGATTGCGCAATTCTTCAGGCTCGTGATCCAAACACTCTGCAAATCAGCATTCGACCCAATAAAGTAGATCGTCAAAAGATATGTGGACAGCTCAAGCATGGTGAACGACACCTTTGAGTTCAACGCTTGCACCTCTGCAATCTCATTCAAAAAATAGTCAATGATGACATCCGCTCCAAGAATCTGGAACAACACTGTTAGCAAGTTGAAATCAAAATTGGAAATCAGTGACGTCTGGTTGAAATTCAACAACGCAGTGAATTGCTGATGGAACGTGTTCAGTGGTGATAAAGTCGACTCATTCTTCTTGTTGATATCGACACTCTCAATCTTTAAAAAGTTTGTGAAATTTGGTGAGGTGTTGGATTCAAAAAAATTGTTTGATGGATTGTTGTCATAAATCCGCTTCAAACTCATAACCAGTGTAGCATCAATCGCGTTTTGATGCTTCTTGTTGATATGCGTACACAGCTTGTACAGATTTGGTCCATAGATGCTCAGCACAATCTTGTGAATATGAACAGACTCTCCGCTCAAATCCATTGGAAACACTAGCGTCTTGACCAAGTTGATCAACACTTCATCAGGCTTTTGAGACTTCCACATATAGTTCTCGCACCAAACCAAGATTCCAACAATAGTACCAACCAAGAATGGCTGCAAAAAATATTCCAACCCACCTTTAACGGTATCAAGGTCCACAATATTCTGCTTACAACCAATAAAGGCCTGCTGGAAGATCAATGGGAAAAATTGAATACATTCTTTCACGGTTGATAATCTCATCAAATCATCTGAAATACCACCAGAGTCAAACAGGGCAGAGATCCATCCGTTTAAAAGTTCCAAATGACGTGTGTCCAAATTATCAATTTGCTTGGTTGCACCCAGAGTAGACATGTATTCAATGCAGAATGATTTCTCACCAATATTCTTCTTGAGTGATAACAATTGCTTCAAAGAAATATTGTACTGCTTAACAATCAGTAGGAACAGCAAGAATATACACCCAAACGCAGAATACGAATCTTGAAAGTTCATATCCTCATTGCTGGATTGCCAGGAATCCAAGAGGTTCATGATTGGCTTTAGCAATGCATAAGGCGATAGATGGAACAAGATCGCATGTAGCGCATTTTTCTTCAATGCCAACCCCAGTGATAATCTGTATAGATGTGCAATATCAAAAGTTGAAATAAACTCGTGCACTTTCTCCAAAACCAGTTTAGCCAATTCAACTTGCTTTGTCCCTTCAAACAACTCGACAGATTCCAGAAACTCCAAGAACCCAGAATCCTCCAACGGAATAAACTCAGGATTGATATCAATCAATGTAGCGCCCAACTGCTCCTTGACATCAATGATGTTACCATCAACATCGACAGGATTGTCGTTCACAGGCAATGGCCTGTTGTCAGCTCCCGCATCCTGTTTCAATACCGTCGAGAATGACGCTGGTGGCAACAAGTTCAATGCAATACAACTTCTCAAGAATTCATGCCTTATATCTGTCGTTGTGGATGGGAATGATGAAAAGATGTCATCATCGTTCGTGGTGTTGGAATCGCCACCGCTGGTTTGAGACTTTATGGCTTTTGTGATTTTAGGGTCAATCTGGGAAATCGCTGATGTTAGTGCTGATTCAGGATTCTTCAACCCCAGATCTTTAATAAGGAGTGGTAGGCGCTTGATGAAAAAGAGCTTCCAGTTTTTGATCAGCAGTGGTTGGGTGTCCTTGTTTGCTAGTGCAATGGCTATGCATTCAAAGGATGTGGTTAGTAATTCATTCAAGATGTTTTGATTTGTTTTAATTTTAACTAGTTTTTCAAAAGCTGAAAGGAAATTCGACGAGTTGGTGGACCAATTGGCGATGGCATAGTTCAGCCATATGAACTTTGTGGTTTTGTTGTTTTTTAAGAATGAAGTGTGCGGCATTGAGATTGAGATTGATTGTCTTGTCGCAATTGAAGACCTTCTCATGATTTTGTTCAAGTTCAGTTCTAAAGTGGCTGCCAGATCCTTGTTTTTAGTGCTTATTCTATTCACAAAAGCGATGAATATTTCAGTTTGCTCCTGTGTAAAGGTGATTTCAAATGGAACTTTTGAGAATAAAACACTTAACAAGTCACCAAGAGACTCTAGCAACTGGACATTATTCTTTTCCACCAAGCACCTGATATAAAAGGCAACAGAACCTTTGATATCGTTCATCTCAAAACCTGTGAATGGGAAAGTTTCCAATTCAACCAATGCATTTCTCGCACAGTTGAGTAACAGATATTGATTTGAATCAATGCATTCAGAGAGCTGTTTTATCAACACCGCAAAGCGTAAACTTGTAGACTGATCCGTAGTAGCAACATTGGTGAGGTAAACAGCCAATAACGGGTCGAACTCTTCTTTCGACGATAAAAGCGATGCAATGTCTTTGGTGGAGATTTGATGTTTATTGTTCAACTGATGGAAAAGCGAGCTGAAAACTTGCACAGAGACTCTTTTCTGGAGACACAGTTTCAGCAAATAAGGGAACGTGATTTCAGTATGAGGCATGATGCTGGTTGGCGTTGGTTGGGGGCTTTATTTAATATATCGCTCTCTCTCTCTTTCAAGATTCACTCTAGTTGTTTTCAATATCAACTTTGGGATGTGAGATTCGGTTTGGGACACAAATATTGACTTTGGCTTTGGTAGAGAATATAATATAATATAATATAATGCAAACAATATAGTAGTTATTGGTTCAGTCGATGGATGGGATAGGCATCTATCCCAGCAATGATGTGCAAACTACAATAAACCCACCTTTTCAGTTCCAAAATATTCTATTGAGACTACCATAACTATTTATTTACCAATGTCCAAAGGTTCAAATTCTTGTCTGTTATATTGTTATATTGAATGGACTTCCAATACAGCCTTCCAGAGTGGCAGGTATTCTCAGTTGGATATTCTCAGCAGAAGATCCTGGCGATGTTCCGTTTCGTTTCGTGTGCAGACATCTAATGATCAAATTAAACGACTGCAACTGCTAAACTTGGAACAAGAGTGAAACTATATGAAACACAGTAGGCATGTTCATTTCACGTAGCCACTCAGAAACTTTCCCTATTTGTGTGACATCAATTGTTTCTGTTTCGAAGTATTCTTTTTCTTTTTTTTTTTGGGTGAAAGAAACAATTGGTTCACGGCTTTTATAATGGTGGTTTCTTGTTTCCAGTCGCCTCCAAATTGAAATCAGCATTGGCGTGATAGTTCTCCCACATCTGGGCAACCAACTCGACCTGGAGGTTGTCTTTATTGGCGTCCTAAAAACAAAAAACACAACAGTTAATAAATAAACAGCTCATCTCAAAAATATACCAGATGGATGTATAGCTACCCTTAACGAGTTGTTTAGAATCACTACACTCTCATTCAAACGTTCCTAGATATATCACAGCACAGAGTTAGTACACTTCGCTCAGTTCTGATGGTTATAGGGATATTTATATTTTATACTAACCACATTGTTGATGATGCGCGCAAGCAGCGCGTTCTGCACTTGTTCGTGTGGGTTTTCCATCGCTGTTTTTTGGTAGTAGATACTTTCGCCGCGGACAGAACTGAATATGACAACTGTAGAGCACGATAGCGACTGGTTCACTGTGTTTCTTCCTCCTTCTTTTGGCGTTTGTTTTGGTTTGTTTTGGTTAAAAAAAAAGATCTCTCATTTTCTGATTTTGAGAAAAAAAGATAAGTCATCTTCTCCAACTTTTCAATACAAACTCCACCTCCCAAATAAATCCCAGATCAAGAGCAAGAGACCAGTAAAGATGGCGAGCGAAGAGTTGATCAACAACGCTGTCAGCTTCTTGAAGGATCCCCAGGTCCAGAATGCTCCTCTCGAGAAAAAGGTTGAGTTCTTGCAAAGCAAGGGTCTTAACAAGAACGAGATTGACGAGGCCATAAACAGATACCAGAACGGTGGGAATGCTCCTGCAACTTCTACTGCTGCTGCTGATAGCACGAGCAATGTGGCCACTAATTCTCCTACTATGCCTAGCACATCAGCTCACGCTGCTCCACAAATTCTATCAACCCCTCCACAATACTACACCCCAGCTCCACCTCCCGTGCCAGAAAGAGACTGGAAAGACTATTTCATAATGGCAACAGCCACTGTCGGTGTTGGGTATGCCTTGTACCAAATAACAAAGAAGTACTTGATTCCAAACATCTTGCCAGATTCCAAGAGCAAGTTGGACAAGGACAAGGAAGCAATTGAAGAGGAGTTTACTAGAATTGAAGCTACACTGCATGAAATTTCCGAGACTAATAAACAACTAAAGGACAATGAGCTAAAGAAAACAGAAGAAATTGCTAAAACAATCACAGAAGTTGATGAGGTTATTACCCAAACCAGAGAAAAGAATGAAAAGATTGAAAGCGATGTCAAAGTGTTGAAGATTGAAGTTGAAAATTTGAGAAACTCTCTGGATAGAGCTATTGAAAAGCAGCAGTCGTCAATCAACTTTGAGTTAACATCTATCCAAACAGAATTGAAGTCTTTGGAACAATTAATCAAGAGCAAAAATGCCTTGGCCACTGAGTTAAATGGGACTCAAGCCAAGACTTCAACTTCCCCAGTTCCCCCAGCCTCTTCCATTCCTTCAGCCAGTGAAGTGCTGAGAAAGGCTAGAATGAACACTGAAGCAAACTCTGAAGCAAACTCTGCTACTGCAACCAAGACGCCATCCCCACCATCTTCAGTTGCATCCCAAACCTCGATCCCAGCATGGCAACAGAATATTGCAAAGCCAGAAGCTGTTGCCAAGACTGCAATTCCAGCATGGCAACAAAAGTCTTCTATTGATGCTGCTGGTGCTGCTGGTGCTTCTTCTTCTTCGAACTCCACTACTGCTGCTGAAAGTGCAAAGCCTGCTTCTATTCCTGCATGGCAACAGCAGGTTAAGACAAACATTGATCTGAGCAGATCAGAAGGCAGCTCAACATCTGCATTGTCTGGTTCGTTGAGTTCAAAGTCAAAGGGCAAAGAGCCGGAAGATGATCTTTCAGCCAGCTCTACTACATCTGCTTGAAGTTGTTTGTTACTAGTGCTATGCTATGTATTTTATAACCCTTTTTACGTACATGTACAGACAACTTGTCAGAAAACCATATTATAATATTAAATAATAGTAAGATGCTTCCTGATCCAAAGATCTATCTGGCATGCTGATGATACGAATAAAAATATATAACTATATATAAGGTTCAAAACAAAGAATAGTAATAATGATTATAATAATAATAATAAAAAAAAATACAACACTCACACGCAAATCAGCTATCTAGTAATACACACACTTCCCCATAAATATCTTTCAACACCAACCAAGTAATGCCATTATGAAAATAATAATAATAATAATAAAAAAATCACACACTCTCCCTCTTTCAACATATACACATAACCACCACCATACATATTATCATGAACCGCTTTTATCAAGAAGCAAATAAAAGAAAAAGGGGAGACAAAAAGTAGTAAAATAATAACAATAATAATAATAAAAACACAAATCACACCGATAATATAACCTTTCTTCTTCTGCTGCTTCTTTTCTTTTCTTTTCGTTTGTTCTTCACGTCATTTTCTTATCTTTTTGATCTTTATGTATCTGCACACGTACGGGAATTGGTTATTCAACCCCAGACAGATGCAGAGCTTCTCAAACTCTTGGAGTTGCTACCCCAAATATCATTCAAGTAGGCAGATCCTTCATCCAGACCCATGCCCTTTTCACCAGCAACACCGACACTGCTGCCATTGATACCACTGCCGATGCCAGCAGCTGCGCCATTATTGCTCATGCCTGGGTCAATAGCACCAGCAAGTGGACTAGTCAACCCAAATGAGTTCATGCCAGGGTTGTTGAACTGGTTCAGTGTGGATTGGCCGTTCTGGAAGGTTGTGGCTGAATTTTGTCTGCTGTTCATGCCACTACTCATACCGTTGAAACCATTAATCCCATTAATCCCATTCATAGAGTTCATAGAGTTCATAGAGTTCATTGAGCCCATCGAACCCATCGAGCCCATCGAACCCATGGTGGTGTTCATTGCGTTCATAGAATTCATGTTGACACCGCCAAAGGTTGGAGAGCCGACTCTTAGTGGGTTCATACCAAAAGAAATGTCGTTAACTTGTGCCTGTGGAGGTTGGAACATGTCAAACTTCAATCCATTGACTAGCGTATTATTACTGTTATTATTGTTATTGTTGTTGTTCAATGAGTTGGTTTGTCCTTGGGCACTTGTGTTGTTCAAGTATTGTTGTTGGTAACCTGACACAACATTACCAGCTTGCTGGAATTGATATTGCTGTGGTTGGGATTGGGACTGTTGTTGCAGCTGTTGAGGGATCTGTTGTTGTTGTTGTTGTTGTAATTGATGCATTTGTTGGGGGATCTGTTGATATAATTGTTGGTGTTGGTGTTGGTGCTGGTGCTGCTGTTGTTGTTGATACTGTTGAACATGATTGTTGTTGTTGTTGTTGTTGTTGCTATTATTGTTATTGTTATTGTTATTGTTATTATTATTATTGTTGTTGTTGTTTTTGTAACGATTGTTCATTTGATTGTTGTAGTTTTGTTTCATACCATTCGTATGAACATTCTGTTGGTACCTGTGACCATTATTGTTGTTGTTGTTGTTATTATTATTATTGTAATTATTGTGTCTATTATTATAGTACCCGCCGCTATTTGATCTGCCCTGGTGAACATTTGGTGCATAATGGTGATTGAATGGTTGGTGCTTTGTAAAGTTTGCAATAGCCTTTTCAACTTCACTGAATTGATACACGAATGGAACACTGTCAATGATGTGTGTCTTCTTTTCCTTAACTGGGACAGATGCTGTAACAGCAACAGCACTGTTTGTTGTTGTTGATGTTAACGTTGTTGATGCGGATGCTGGAACACCTTCAGCCAAAGAAGCATCGGAAGTAAAAGTAGAAGCAGTTGGAGTCAACGAATGCGATGATCCAGAGGATGCAGAAACACCATCCCAGTTCAGCTCTTGCTGTTGTGGAGGTTGTGGTAGATCACTGCTGTAGAACGACATTATAAGACCTAACTCGAATTAACCCGGTCAATAGAAACCCAAAAACCAAAACCAAAAATAAACGCAAAATGATACTAATAATAACAGTGATATAATAAATATGAAAAGAAACACCTGGTCCTTGTGATTTTCCTTTTGTTTTTTTTGCTTCTGATCTTACTCTTTTCTATGCTAATGTTCCAATGTTTAGTACCCACGCTATAGAAAGAAAACAAATTGGGCCATCCAAGTATGAAAAAAGAGAAAAAAAAAGTGTTGAAAATGAGCGACTCGGTAGGCAAAATGTCCTGTTTGTGGTTCAAGTCAAATAATCAGAATCTTGCCAGAATCTTGCCAAAAGTTCTTAAAATCTAATAAAAAAGTTTTTAAGCTTTTTCGTTGGCTTACGATTCAGTTGAAAAAAAAAATTTGGAAGAAAAATGTTTAGTGTTGCACGAACCGTGATCATGTCATATGATGCAAAGGAATGTATTGTGATGCACATAACTGTAATACATACATGTTGTTACATCAGTCATGTGATTAGGCACGTGACTGTTGCATTTTTCTGATATAATGAACAGTTGGTGTAATTTATTTATTTATTTATTTATTTATTTATTTATTTATTTATTTATTTATTTATT
>JAJLVY010000246.1:0-14208 GCA_030570475.1 Liangdongia dendrica
CGGGACTTTCTCGAGCCCAAGCCTTCATCGAAAAGGATCTTTTCCTTTTCAGCATGGAAGGCATCAACCTCATCCAAACCGAAGTCTTCCTCAGTGTGCTTTTTGACACCCTTTCTAGCCATTGCAAACCTGTTAAAATAGTACTTATTCTGCTCTTTGTATTTAATATGATCTCTATCAAATGTCTATAACTATAACTAAAAAAAATTTTGATGCGATGACTTCCGGGTAATTATTTCCGTGTTTGAATGTTTAAAAAATTTAATATGAGTTGCAAGAGACGTTGGTTGAGTTCTCCCAGATCATTGTGTGAATTTATTGATGAGTGGTACACCTGCAAGATTGGACTCTTTGTCCCGTCGTTCTACTCCAAATGCTAAGGCTGCTGCTAAGCCAGGCCTCAAGTTTAAACCAAAATCTGTTGCAAGAAGAAGTAAAGAAGACAGAGATGCTGATGCACCAACAAATTTGGATGATATAAAGAGAAACATACCTTCAAGCCGTGGTGGCGCTGCTAGAGGTGGTCGTGGTGGAGCCCGTGGTGGTAGAAATAACAGAGCATTGGCAGGAACACACGTTGTTTCTGTTGGCCCTCTGGCCTCTGGTAATGCATTGAATGACACCCGTCAGACAATAAACCCAGTCAGAGCAACAAGTGGTTCACCAGCTCCTGATTATTTGTCAAACTTGGTCAAAAGAGAATCTGAATCGCGCAGTGCATCTGTTGCTCTGGATTCTGATGAGGAGGAGGATCTTACCAAGATCAATATCAACGAAGAGTACAAGTTCCCTGAAGAAGAAACTGAACTATTCCCAATCAGAGCACCAAGAGCTAAAGTTGTTAATGAAGAAGAACGTTCCATAAGCCCTGAATCTGTTGTTTCTGTCGATCAAGATAAGGACAATACATCTAAGTCTGTCAAGCAAGAGCCTCTGGAAACTTCTCTAAAGAGCATATTGAAGAACAAGGACGATGAATTACAGCAAAAACTAAATGAAATACACTTGAGAACCGATTTGTTCTCTGTTGACTCAAAAGAGGCAAAAGAAGAAACATTAAGATTGAATAAGGACCACAGAAGATTAATAAAGAAGATTGCTGAAATTAATGACGATAAAGAGAAATTTATTTTTGTCCAGTTTCCAAGTATTTTACCTGAATTTGAAGTTGATAGAGATGTTGTAATTCCTGATGATATTGAGCCAATCAAAGAAGATGGTGTTGAAGATATCCCAATGACTAGTGATGAAGAAAATGTGAAGAAGAATGTGAAACTAGAGGAAGCTGAAAAGAAAAAGCAAACAGAAGAAGAACTGAAGGCATTGAATTATATACAAGGTCAAATTGGTAGTCTACGGATCCACAAGTCTGGTAAAGTGAGTATGAAAATTGGCGAAGTTGAAATGGATGTGGAAAGAGGTGCTGATACAACGTTTTTGCAAGATGTAATAGCGTTGGATGAAGAGGTTCCAGATCATCAAAAGGCTTATTTATTCGGTAGCATAGTTGATAAAATGGTGGTCACTCCAAAGTTTTAATGGATAATGCCTTTATTGCATATATTTATTGGTGTAGCTTAGTGTTTAGACCAGAAAGTCTATATTTGGTGGTCTGAAGTCCCAAAGTCTTTCTTATCAGTAGACTAGTCCTGCTATCAGTCTCAGTTTTTTTTTGGTTTTTTTGACATAAAAACCAATAATCAAATCAAACTTACTTGCCACCCCAACTTAAACAAACGTGAAACCCCACCATCTTAGAACAAAAGTATCACCAGCCCCATTACCGGTTTTATCTATTATTTAATTTTGAACTAACTTGTTTTTACAGTTCAATTTCACTTGCAATCAATGAATTAACAGAAGAGTCATGACATCTCAAAATCCAAATACATTCCTATCTCGTGTTTTTGGTGTTGATTCAAACTACAATAGGAATAACGAGACTGAGTTGTCTAGCATCGATGACCAGTATGAATCCTCAGCACAAAATTTTCGCGATCGTTCGTTGATAGAGTCCGACGATAGCAGTGGCGAGGACGAGGGCGATTACAGTATAGATCAATCGGATATTCATCACAACCTAGATACATCATCGATTGCCAATATTAAGACTGCTCACCATCTGAATCATGTGAACTATACAAATGGTTTGATCCAAATTGGTGAAGATGATGATGGAGAAGAAGAGGCAGAGGACGATGATGACGATGAAGGTGCTGTTCCTATGTCATTAATGGTAGAAAAGAAGCAGACAAAGCCACAAAAAAGAGTGACATTAACCTCAAATTTAAATCGGAAAGACAATCAACCATCACTACGACAAGATTCGCCAAATTTTAACAATCTGAAATCAAAAGTTGGTAACTTAAAAAATATTCCCTCTGCTATTGCTACCCAGTTATCCAAAAATAAACAACAAGAACTAGACATTGAAGCCCAGACACCAACAACGTTCAAGAAGCCACCAAAGAACACTTCATCATCAAATTCTGGTGCTGCTAATGCCAATGTTGAAAGAAGAAGGAGGGCCAAACTAGGAATTCTCAGCCCAAAAGAACGAGCATTATGGAAATGGGCAAATATTGAAAATTTAGATAAATTTCTGCAAGAAATTTATTCATATTATCTTGGAAATGGTTACTACTGCATTTTATTATCCAGAATTCTGGAGTTGGCCACATTAATGTTTGTGGTTTACTTCTCAACATATTTGACATCTTGTATTGATTATTCTAAATTGAAGCTTCAAACTTCCAGAAGCTTGAGTGATATACGGGTAGATCAATGCTATTCACATATCAGCTTTTCTGGAAAGACCGTCCTTTGGTTTTTTGTGGTTTACTTTGCCTTGAAAGTTGTTCAGCTGTACTTCGATTCGAAAGACTTGAAAGAGATCCATTTCTTCTACAAACATCTATTAGAGATTTCAGATAAAGATTTACAGACCATATCATGGCAAGTTGTGGTTAAAAAACTTGTGCAGTTAAAGGATTCAAATGCGATGACTTCTAATGTCCCTGATTTGAAGTCAAAGACAAGAATTGATGCTCATGAAATTGCAAACCGTATAATGAGAAAAGAGAATTATTTCATTGCAATGTTCAACAAGGATATTTTTGATTTGACTTTACCAATTCCAGGATATAGAGAGAATGTTTTGACTAAAACTTTGGAGTGGAATTTAAACTTGTGCATTTCTGGATTTGTGTTTAATGAACAAGGACAAATTCGTCAACAATTTTTAAAAGAAAACAAGAGAAAGGAGTTGGCAGAAGAATTGAAAAAGAGATTTCTTTTGGCTGGTGTATTCAATATCATATTGGCCCCATTCATCGTCACATACTTTGTGTTGTTATACTTCTTCCGTTACTTCAATGAATACAAGAAGAACCCGGGTTCCATTGGTTCAAGACAATACACCCCATTAGCGGAGTGGAAATTCAGAGAATTTAATGAGTTGTACCATCTTTTCCAAAGAAGATTGAATTTAAGTGTTCCTGAAGCATTACGATACACTGACCAATTTCCAAAGGAAAAAACTGTTATAATCCTAAAGTTTGTTTCATTCATCTCGGGTTCATTTGCTGCAGTATTGGGTTTATTGTCTATTGTGGATCCTGACATGTTTTTCAACTTTGAAATTACAAAAGATCGTACTGTTTTGTTTTATATCAGTGTCTTTGGTACAATATGGGCTGTTTGTCGTGGTGCTATTCCAGAAGAATATCAAGTATTTGATTCTGAAGTGAGTTTGAGAAAGGTTGCTGCATACACACATTATCTACCAAAGAATTGGGAAGGAAAATATCACACTGAAGAAGTTAAAACTGAATTCTGTAAGGTGTTTGATTTAAAGGCCCTTCTATTAGTTAGGGAATTAGCTAGTTTGGTTATGACTCCATTTATCCTATGGTTTTCCTTGCCAAAGTCAGCAAATAAGATCATTGATTTCTTTAGAGAATTTTCCGTTCATGTTGATGGGTTGGGTTATGTGTGTACATTTGCCATGTTCAACTTCGAAAAGAATAAAAAAGATGCCAAACAGCCGGTTTATTCTAATTACAACTCTGGCGAAGACAAGATGATGAAGTCATATCTTTACTTTTTGGACAGTTATGGTAATAATGAGACTCATAGAAATGGTACAATTACCAAGAATAATAAGGCACTTCAACATTCGATCTATGGTAAACCACAGAATACTTCTCATAACAGATTTGATGATAATGATGATTTGCTGGAAACATCTTCTTTTGATCCCCTTGATAACACCAGTAATGTTTCTGGTCTATCCAACGGGCCTGTTCTGAGAGCTCGTGACAACTTCAAGCTAAGACGTTCCGATCAACTGGATCAATTGGATGGATCATTTATCACAAGTTTACCGAAAGTCGATGATGGTATGAACCACGAATCTGAGAAGTCAAAAGAGCCAGGAGTTTTAGGGTTGTTAAACCAGTTTTACAAAGATTACGAAATTTCTAAATAACGATAATGAAAATATACATGAATAAATAAAACAATGTCTGGTGTTGTGTTTATCTATAATATACAAGGTTTTTCACTGACATCTGCAAAAGATCATTTCTTGTTTTTACGTAACTTCTTTTCACGGTCATATGCATTCTTTTCAGCACCTTCAACTGTGTTAATGGAGTTAAGAATATGAGCCATCTTTGCATGGTAAGCTTCGTAATGAGCTTTCTTTTCACCGATTTGTTGTCTGGCTTCAAATCTTGAATCCTTACGGATTTCGCGCATTTGGAATTTGTATTCCTGCTTGATTTGTTTTTGCAGTTTCTTAATATCTTGTCTTTGTCTGTTGTCGTCATACGATCTCTTTTCTGGATTGAAATTCTCTTCAAACTTAGGAGCATATGATGCAATTGCCAACTTTCTGTGTGTTTGTAATGTCAAAGGTTTGCGTTCTTCTTGTGCAAATTTCAGTAGTCTGTTCAGTTTCTGTGAAAGTTGGTGAATAGGCTTGAAGTCTGTATACTTTGATTCCAATGCGGCTAGTATCACAGTGAATGGCTTAGAAATCTCAATGAATGCAGTTTTCTCCTTCCATATATCTAAGTAAAGATCAATTATAGAAAATATTTTTGTGAATGTTGGAACTAGGTAAGAATCATCCAAGTCGCGATCAATATCTGATATTCTGAGTAACTTTTCAGTTTCTTTTGGCGATTTTGGTAATTTTATCGAAAAGTCTTTCTTGGCTGAAACTTCTGTTGAATCAATTTTGATGAATGTAAGTAATGCCTTCTCTAAAAAGAATGTAACTTCTGGAATATATCTTTTGGCAATTCTTTGATATCTGACGAATGTTTGAGCAATGAACAACCCACCAATGAATGATGACAAATCTTTGTATTTCAACTGTTCCAATGCCTCACCCATTAAAATCAAAGCTGGAGTAACAACGAGATGGTAGTGATCAGAAGTGGAATAAATCAAACCAACTAAAGAAAAAAATACAAGATCAGAAACTCTTGGAAATTCGTTTTGACCACTAATTGTCTCGGTGATTCTTTCTTGGATTTCTTGGATCTTTTCACGTAAGAATTCAACCAATTCTGGATTGAACTTTTCAGAACAGCTCTTTAGTAGTTTCACTAACGCTTCTTGAACAGTGCTGAAATTTTCATCATCAACATTATCGGATTCTGATAGATAAAGGATATGTTGGAAAACAACCGTAGTGAATATAGCAAGCTTCTGTTTATTACCACCTCTCAATTTTGGTGCGTATGCCTCAAATATCTTGTTAATAGCTGGTAACGTATCTTCCAATTGTGTGTTTTCTAAATATTTCAATAATTCTTCGTGAGTTTCTGGACAAGGAATCGAAATGTCACCTTTTGGTCTTGAAATATCTTCATCGTCCTCGGACTCATCGCTTGCATTCTGTTCGTGTTCAAAGTCATCTGCAGCTAATGAACCTTCATCATCACTTGCTTGTAACCAGAAGTCGTCGTTGCCCAACTCATCTGGACCTCTTTCGCCATCATCTTCTTCAAGAACACCATCCATACGTTGTTGTCTGGCTTCTTCCAGCTTCTTCAACTTTTCTTCCTTTTCTTTCTTGATCTCTTCGTCTGTTTTTGTTCTATCCGCTGGTACAGCACGTCTATCCAGTGTCAACTCTTTAACTGCCCTTTCGTAATTCAAACCATTCTTCTCATTGGAAACAATCACAGGACCTTTCTTTGGGTTTGGAATGGAACCAAGTTCTTCCAAGATATCAGTGAAACCTTCATCCAATTGTTCAATTTCATCTTCAACTTTACCTTGTAAGATTTGACGTTGTTGTTTATAAAATTTGGACTTTGCAATAACCTCTTTCATGACCTCAGCCTTTGTCTTCTTTCTTACAACGGCTTCATCGCCAGGTTCTGGGAAGTCGTCATCATCTTCCAGAGCACGCTTCTTTGGTCTCAAGAAATCATCGTCATCTTCTTTCAGATCCTCTTCTTGGAAATCATCTTTTAGGGACAAGGATTTACCATAGTGAGTCAACCCAGCATCATTGTCATCGTCATCATCCAAGTTGTACAAAGCATTTTTAGAAGACTGCACTTGTCTTTCACGAGTGAAACGTTCAAGCATCTTTTCTTCTGGAGTCAAGGTAGAATCATTTTCACCAAAACGACGATCCTTCAAACCACCAACTTTGTTTTTGGTGTTCTTCTTAGCTTCCCAGGCTACTTTTCTTTGATCCTCTCCAATCTGCTTGGAAATACCTGGCTTACCTTGAGCACCTTTTACCGCTCTTGTGTCTATTTCGTTCT
This sequence comes from Liangdongia dendrica, assembly GCA_030570475.1. Taxonomy (NCBI): domain Eukaryota; kingdom Fungi; phylum Ascomycota; class Saccharomycetes; order Phaffomycetales; family Wickerhamomycetaceae; genus Liangdongia; species Liangdongia dendrica. The sequence goes on from JAJLVY010000246.1 coordinate 6,795, forward strand.
TCTTCTTATTAACCTTGATTTCAAAAGGGTTAAACTGTTCTCTGATTCTTTGAATAACTTCAGCTCTATCATCACGACGAGTCTCATTTGGTGCTTTTCTACCCTTCTTACCCTTATGTTTAACATTAGTTTGACCTGTTAGACCATTAGCTTTTAGTGCAGCTTTCAGCTGCTTCAACTGTGACCCAGCCATCGTACTGCTTCAAAGTTATAATGACTTGTAGTCTTAGTCCTCATCTCATCGTCTTGCTTTTCTATAAAAAAAAATTTTGAGGAGCACCGCCACTCATCGATTAGGTAATAATGTTAACTAGCCACTTTTGGTCCAAATATGGTTATTTGTGGCTAGTGATAATAAACAATTAAAAACTAAGATAAACTAACCGTTGAAAGTATGAAAATAAATATGACATATATCTTGAACTTATTATATATAAAAATAACGTAGGGCAGTTCTGAGTTCTTTGTTTATTAGTGTTATTCTGGTCCTTCATTTTGCTGTCATTTTGTTATGTGTTGGTAGTGGCCCTTCCCCAAAAGTGTTGAACGAAAACTTCAGCACTTTCAACAGAAAGAAGGAATCAAAACAAGAAAACACAGCATTGATATTTTTATTAAACGCTATAGATATATAAAGATGTCAAGGGACGCGCCATTGAAAGCTGAAAAGGATTACACTGAAATTTTGGATGAGCAATTCCCTCAAATTGAGGTTTTGTCAAAGGTATGTCTTGTATTCTGAAGGGTGGCAACTAAGATTCATTAACACATTCTAGTCTGATTACACAGCAGCTCTGGAAAAATACTTGTTATTGGAAAAGCAAACTCGTCAAGCCTCAGATTTAGTTTCCTCCAAAAGAGTGTTTGTAAAGATTGCTAATTTGTTGATTGAACACAATGATTGGAAAGCACTAAATGAACAATTGGTTCTATTATCTAAGAAGCATGGTCAACTAAAGTTGGCTATTCAAACCTTTATTCAAGAAGTGATGAAGTTCTTAGACAAGACTCCAGATTTGGATACAAAAATTGAAACAATTGAAACAATTAGAACTGTTACTGAAAGTAAGATCTTTGTTGAAGTTGAAAGAGCTAGAGTTACCAGAGAATTATCCCACATTAGAAGAAGTCAAGGCAAGATTGATGAAGCTACAGATTTATTGACCGAACTACAAGTCGAAACATATGGTTCTATGAACCTAAGAGAAAAGATGGAATTCATCTTGGAACAGGTTGAATTGTGTATTTTAAAGGGTGACTTCACCCAAGCACAAATCTTGTCCAGAAAAATTCTTGTTAAGACTTTGCAATTGGAAGAATATCAAGATATCAAATTAAAATACTATCAACTCTTAATCAAAATTGGTTTGCACAAGAATGATTATTTGAACATTGCTAAATATCACTTGTCCATTTATGAAATTGAAGAAATTCACAAAGATGAAGCAAAGTGGGTTCCAATACTAACCAATATTGTGTACTTTATTATTTTGGCTCCATATGACAACTTGCAAAATGATTTGATACATAAAGTTGAATCTGATCATAATTTGAAGAAGCTAGAACTACAAAACAAGTTGGTTGAATCTTTTATCACAAAGGAATTGATGAGATGGCCAATCATTAAGGATATTTACACATCAGAACTAAAAAAGAACGAATTCTTCAACTCCAAGGAAAAGTCAAATGCTCAACACTGGGAAGACTTACGTAACAGGGTCATTGAACACAACTTGAGAGTGGTGTCTTCATACTACACCAGAATAACTCTAGAGAGACTGAATCAACTATTGGACTTGAAGGAGGCTGAAACTGAACAATTCATTAGCAAACTAGTTAACCAAGGTACTATATACGCCAAGATCAACAGACCTGCCAAAATTGTTAGTTTTGCTAAACCAAAGGATGCAAATGAATTGTTGAATGAATGGTCCTCTAATGTTGATGAATTGTTATCTCATGTTGAAACCATCGGTCACTTGATTACAAAGGAAGAAATGATGCATGGTATCAAAGCCTCTAACTAAAGTGTTGATATACATAAGACGAAATAATAACTGTGCTACAATATACAAATCTTTACAGCCTTTTAAAAAACGTCAACGTACCTTGTCCCAAAATATAAAAGAATGTAAATCTCTATTATCCATATTCATTAAGCATTCCAAGCCGCCCTTATATATAATTCCTGATTCCCATCAAATATCAACTATTAGGAGTTGAAGATCTTGTATATTGATCGTCTGTCCTTCTCTTTTTTGCACTTTCCACCAAACTATCCCAACGTTCTTTCATCTTAATAATCTGCCCTTCCAAGGATTTATTCTTTTGTTGTAGCAGATCATAATCCGTATTCTTCTTCCTTTCCTGCTGCTGTAGTTCATTCTTCAAATTGTTAACATAAGTGAACAGATTTCTCTTGATCTTCTTCTGGTAAGATTCATAAGACTGTAGGTTCTCTGAATATGTCGTTAGCAACTGTTTCAATGTATAGTTTTCAAGCTCCAATTCTTCAATAGACTTCCCAGATAGTTTAACAACATTTTTTGTCTGTGTTGTAATTGTCATGTTCAACGGTGGTGGCTTCAATAGATTATTAATTTGGAACTGAAACTTTGCAACTGGGTCTGTCGTTGTTATATCATCACCGTATATGCTGTCAAGTATTGTATTATTGTTATTGTGAGGAATACCCCTCGCGGACGCAAGTGAGCTAGCAACGCTGTCACCACCAAATTTCGAGCGCGGTGGTATAATTTGCGAAGAGGACATTGTAGTATTATTTATATTAGTGATATTTTTATTGTTCTTCTTCTGCTGGAGCAGCTGTTTCATATTCACTTGTACAAGTGTTAGTTCTTGTGCTCGTTGCTGATATTGATGAACAAGGATCTCCAATGCAGCATTAATCTGAGGCAAGCAAAACAAAAGTTAATAAAATTTCAATTTGTCAACGCAATGAGTATATACCTCTCTATTCTCGGTTTCATTGATGTGTCTTTTGAACTCCTCACTGGCTTTTCTGTACATCTTGGATGCCTCCTTGTACTGCTTATTAAGTACCAGCTTCTCGGCCTTTTCCACTATAAAGTATGCCTTAAAAGATGTTTTGTTAATACTATTCCAATCAGTACAACTGCTCAAACATGGTTTACGTCTTCTAACTCCATTTTCACCCTTGACAAAAACGACTAGTGATTGATTCCATTCTGGTGATTGGTGATGTTTTGATTTCGGTATGAAAACAAGCAAAAAATTGACAATTTCAAAATTTCAAAAACACAACTGGCAAAGTTTAACGTTAAAAAGAAAGAGGCACGGGAGTTTTACAAAGGTTGGTTTCATTCTTCATTCATTCGCTTTTGGTGCTGTTTTGTTTTATGCAGTCCTGTATTCACCTGCATTTTTAATACACTGCGTTTTCAGTTCCATTAATAGAAGCAAGCCATAGTCCTATTATGAACCAGCAAGACCAAGACCATATCTTCCAAGATGAACAAAGCTTCTGGAACTACGTGGAGAAGGCTTTATCTGTCATCAATGTCAGCGAATTGAATGCTGTGAATTCAAGGCTCATTGAATACATCAAAATTGTTTCGGATCATATCGAGATTTACATCAAGAATGATCAGGATTTATATCGTTGCGGGATTCAACTGTTAAACTCTGATCTCTATCAGTCGAACAAGGTTTTTTGCATTGCAAAGATGCTATCATGCAACGATATTGATATGGTGGAGAACCATCTCAAGCTCTTTGTCAGTTATTTGATCTTGTTGGATTCTAAAAATGATTCTTCCTTGCTACAGATTATTCAGGACTATCAAGGGTTCAGAGTCTTATACTCCAACTTGCACAATAATTTTGAAACCTTGGCTGTATACCACGATGATGAGACAGAGACTGTTGCTTCTGGAACAATTGCATTGATCAAAAAGCTTTGTACAATTCAATTAGATTTGTTGTTTCAAATTTGCAAATATTTATCACTATCTGTGGAGGAGCTTGTTTTGATTGATGAGTTCTTCATCAACTATATTTTTGAATCATTGCAACCCATTGATGCTTCTGAAGAAGATTTGTACAATTATTCAGAGTTTAAGATCATTCTAGCAATTAATGAGCAGTTTATGATTGCTGGGCGTGACTTTAAAATTGAAAACAAAGTGTTTACTACCATTTCAACACATACAACATTCAGAAACTTCAGTGAATGTTTACTAATTTATTTCAATAGAGAAGAAGATATCTGCCTACAAATCCTAACCTCAAAAATCCTATACTTGATCTTTACAGACAAATCAACTGCTGAACTGTTTTACAATAATGACTTGAATGTGCTGGTTGACGTCTTGCTCAGAGAATTGACCAATCTTTCCGAAGAAGAAGAATATGTTCGTAACACATTCTTGAGAGTGTTGTACCCATTATTAAACTGTCCACACTTTGAAAGAACACACTATAAAGAAGATCAAATCATTTCGTTGTTGAAATACTTTGCTGGTCAAAGTGAATCCAAATTCTGGCATCAAACAGAAACAACAAAAAGACTAGCTCTACGTTGTCTCTCTGTTCATTGGCTACAAATAGGTTATGGTTCAAACTCCAGTGCTGACGATGATAACGCTATTGACACAAACGGGTATACAAACTCTTCTGAACCTGTAACCCCTTCTCCTACAAACAATATCATACATTTAACAAACACCAGCACAAACAATTCGACAACCTCAATTAACTCCATGTCAAAAAAGAACCCACCTCCACCTCCACCAGCAAGAAAAGTGCTGTCAAGAGGCAATAGCTCTGCATATATTAACCCAAGCATATCAGATCGTTATCGATAGATGAAATTCCACTTCTTTATAATATTTCATGATATACATGACTACAACAGAACATGTAATATATCTTTTTGCGTATTGTTTTCTTTATTATATTATACTATACTATGTAGCAAAAAACACAATTCATTACACTTGTCCCTTTAGTTTATTGTTTTATTATAATTGGATATCGGCATCCCCATCATCATCGTCCAAATAACTCACAGATTCTGCACTCTTATACTCATCTATAACACTCTGGACAACTTCTCTGGATTCCGTGAATTCATCCAACCCATTCTGAAACAACTTACCATCTCTGTATCCACCAACAAAAGCTGATCTCTTCATTATCTTGTCATATTGCTTACATGTCTTGTTCAACAAATTCTTCACCGATGTAGTGTTTGACAACATCAGCCCACTGACATAATCTGAGTTTTGTGTGGAATAGTGTGGTGATTTCTTACCATATGCAATCTGAACACTTGAGGAGCTCCATGGAACAAATTTTGCACGCTGCTGCGCTTTGATCACGGCCTTTTGGACGTCTGTTTGCTCGTACTTTCCTTGGATAACATCAAAAATTGAGATATAGTGACTTTGTGGATCCTCAGTATCAATCATCTTGATCTTCTTGTCCAATAACTCTAATATAACATCATAAGCCGAAGTCTGTCTTATTTGTTTCGCATCTGTGACAAAATCTGATGTGTAAGGTGTGTAACTTGGAACAATAAAATGTAAATCTGGAGTTGGCACTAAACTAGATATTATACTTGTATATGAATTGTACATATATCCGGGGAATCTTAATGTGTTAGTTGTAGCTGATAATATAGTGGAAATCAATTGATTTGTTTGTGCAGTGGTGGGACTATTGCTCGAGAATGTTCTAATTGCATTGTTCAATAACGCACTATTCTCTATAACAATATTAGCATCTGATGATTCAATAAGTCGTCTAAGTGTTAATACTGTGTTGTATGGTTGAACAACCACATCTGATGATTGAACACTTTCTGGGAAGACAGAGCATGTGGTTGTTAGTTTCTTGTTGTAGCTATCACTTAGAATTTCTAATATATATGAACCAACACCTGAACCTGTACCACCAGCAACCGAATGTAATAACTGGAATGCCTCCAGGTTGTCACAAGAATCCAACTCTCTGTCAATCATTTCCAAAAACAATTCTTTCTGGCTCTCAGCATAGTCATAGCCTTTAGACCAGATATTACCAGCACCCAGTCCAGAACTTGAAAGATGGATATTTCTATCATTAAACAAATGGTTTGTCTTAGACTTTATATCTGAAATCACACCAGGCTCAAGATCAATCAATAATGCCCTTGGCGTATATCTTTTATCATCGTTGCTATAGAAAAACACGTTTGGCTCGTCTTCACGTACACTACTTTCGATAGCGCTGGATCCATCAGCAGCAATTCCGTGTTCCTTGCACAGTTGATCCCAAAACTGTTGGCCAACTTGATTACCACATTGACCTAAACCTTTGTTAGATTATCAACCGAAGAACACAGACAGAGTATAAGCTTACCAATTTGAAGTGTTATTATTTCCCTAAAAAAACTGTTAAACCTGGCCACATTACCTTTAATGAATGACATACGGCATATCCACCCTCTTCCTGCTTGGATCACTAGATAATAATAATGGAGTGCAGTTGATATTGTTGAAAGATTTTTTGTTTATATTTTACTGATGTTTATATTTTTAACGCGTCAGTATAAAATATGTGGGCTCTACCGAAATTTTAGAAAACAGCAAAAATGATTATAAAAAGTTATATAAAAAGTTTTTTGTATATAAAGATGTTTGTGATTGTAGTGTGTTTGTAATTGTAATTGTTGTGGTCATGTCTATCTCTTTGTTCTGGATTTTTTTATTGTACGTTACTGTGTTTTTTTCCTCAGATACGGATTCTTAGACCAGAAGCTGGAGCACCAATGCTTGTTAACTGTGTAATCTTGTCCAACTTCCCCTTCTCTGATGGTTGATACTTGGCACCAGTTAGAGCTTCAGAAACAAATGCAGAGCCTTTATATATAGGAGTGTATGTGGATGCGCAAACATCAAACTCAACATATGGGTCAAAGTTGATTTCAACAGCATCGCGAGCAACACTTTCAGCCTTGGCCTTGATCTTTTGAGCCTGTTCAGCACGGGTACCAGAAGTGACAATCTTTAGGAATTCAGTAGCAAAGTATGCTGCAGATGCATAGTTCTTTTGTTTGAAAGATTCCTTCATGGCAACTTGCAAAGCATTAGCTCTGTGTTGAGGAATCAAACCAGCTTTGGTGAAGTAAGCAGCCAATTCCAACTTACGTTGAACATCATCATCACTTAAATCACGACGGGTTAATTCAATAGACAAGCCCAGGATGTATTCACGAGCAAGTGTCAAAGCCTCCTTGGCCTTTTGTTCATCTTCTTCATTATCCACAGCCAGAACAGTAATGATGTAAATAACCTTACGGAAGCTTGCAATGGCGTCCTTCAAATTATTGGCCTTGAAGAACTTGAAACCTTCGTTAATAGTGGCTGATATTTCTTCAAATCCAGGC
>JAJLVY010000247.1:0-14197 GCA_030570475.1 Liangdongia dendrica
CTCTTGAAACTGCTGCTGGCTTGTTGTATTTACCATTGCTTGTGTAAGGTTCTGGCTCATAGCTGTTTGATCTACCCATTGGTCCCGTTGGAGTATTATTACCATATGACTTGCGCCAGCTATTTCCCATGCCATATTGTTGGGGTGCACGTTGTGCTTGTGGTGCCTGTGCTTGTGGTTGTGATAGTGGTTGTTGGTACTGTGGTGCTGCTGCTGCTGCTGGTGTTGGTGTTGGTGTTGGTGTTGGTGTTGGTGTTGGTACTGGTGAATGCCGAGCTTGTGGTGCTGCATTCATACCAGGTGATATGTGTGAAGAGAATGCTGATGACTGCAATTGTACATCATGTGGACCTAATGGTGGAGAAGCACTGCTGTAATAGTTTGTACGATTCCAGTTTGGTGGTTGTGCTTGTGGAATTGGTCGTTGACCAGGAATAGGAGTTGGAACACCACTACTTATACCTAAACCAGTCATTGGAGCTGATGTTCCGTATGGAGGATATGGTTGTGGTGCATACTGTGGTGGGTATTGTTGTTGGTATTGTTGTTGTGGTGGTGGGGAATTTGAAGTTGCATAAACTCCATATGGACCTAATTGTGGTTGCATTTGTGGTGGATATGCTCTGTTGCTGTTGTTGTATGCATCCGATGCACTTAATGAAGTTTGATAACCTCTTGTATCACGATCACGATCACAGCGTGGTGCTGAAGAAGGTGCTGCTGGTTGTGTATGGGGAATTGGTCTTGGAGGTGGAAATCTAGCATGTGGATCCGTTCTTCTGTCTTGCAGATGATGCTGCTGTGGTGTTGAGTGGCCAGAGTGATAGCTAGATGCCAGACTTTGTGAGGTTGGAACTAAACTCAAATGTGGACTTGCTTCGCTGCTGTGAATTTCGCCTCTCTCATATTGACTCAATTGCAATGTGTACTTTTCCAAACTTCTTCTCAAGTCTGGATCTTCACCGTTTTCATCCAACATTTCCTTGGTGTTCTTAATAAACCCACGGAGTTTATCAGCATATGAAGAATCTTTTCTTGGTTTTGGTTTTGGTTTGTTCTCTTCAAATAAATCGTCAATAGCCTTATCTGTTTCTTCTCTCTTTGGTTTGGATGATCCATATTGATTAAGCCCATTACTCCAATTTGTATTCCCAGTGGTTGGGGTATGCTTTGAATCTGAACTGACTGAGCCATCTACAAATAGGTTACCTGTGGAATTTGTCAAATCCTCATAGTCACTATCATCTGTAGAATACTCAACTGCATTATCTTTTCTGTAGTTGTTATCTGAGGTAAAGTCTGCATCTTCCAAAAGCTCCTCATCAGAAGACTCATCACCGCCAAAAAACTTTGTATCATAAAACACCTTTTTTAAAGAATCTGGTGCTGTTGAATTTCTGAAATCACCTTCTTCTATCATTTCCAATTCGTCATCGTCATCGTCATCTCCATCTTCATTGTAATCAGCTTCATATTCTAATCTTCTAAAATATGGATCATACAAAAATGCCTTCAATGAGTCGCAAGATTCTGGTTCCTTAAGTTGAGCTACCATAAATAACGCTCTAGCATCTTTGTGCGAACACCATTTCCCATTCAGAAACTTGGATGTACCATTCACAACGGTCTCGCATTTAAATTCCTCGAGACGATCCCTGAATGACAAAATGTTTTGAGTCAACATATCTGGATCATCTTTACCTAGGTATAATTCCTTCACTCTTAGTGCACATAGGGCTTCGATCAAACTACTAGCGTTGACAGCACCATCAGAGTATCTTCTGAGAATTGTTACCCTTTTTTTCTTTGTGAGTTCTTCTTGATCTTTTAATGAAAATTCTATAGTAATATCCTTCTTCATAGTCATCTCACCTAGTGTAAACTTCTTGCCATTCTTTGGGAAATTTGGAGCTAATCCCCCACGGAAAGATTCTGGAAACCCATAAAAGTTGTCTTCGCACATTGTCGCTTTCCAGTATGAAGTTAGGGATTTTTGCACCACATCAATAGTATAATTTTGCATTTCTGAAGGATCATTAAAGAAGTCTAGAATTGGTGCTAAAATAGAGTAAACACCATGCTTTTTGCAGAAATGTCTGACATCATTTACTGGAACCCAATGGCCACCACATAGTGTGTTGTCACCTTTAACTTGCATACCTTTGTAGTATGTGTAAAATGATCTTTTCAACTGTTTGTTGGCCTTGCTGCCTTTCATTTTATTATAAACTGTGAATATCTGGTCAATGTTGATCGTTCTCTGCCTCTTATCTCTCAGGACTCGAATCGCATCATCAACATCACCACATGCAAAGTATTCATAGTATTGCAACCCACAATAATCAACATTTGCAACCCTAGTGAAATTTAATATTGACTTGACTTCTTCATAAATGCCGTATGTTTTGGCAAACTTTCTAGCCAGATGGAGTGGGACCCAGACACCGCTATATCTAGGAGGGAACTTTGTGCTCAAGCACTTGTGGTGTGGAGACAAGTCATCGATATCATACTGTATTCTGCGCTCATTCGCATTCGTTATGAACTCTGCAATTCTGGAGACGTTTACCCAACCACCAACTTTTCTTCGAACTAGCTCCTTGCGCCGAACTGTGAATACGTAGTACTCTTCATTGTCAAACACATCAGAGTCCAACACAACATACTCAATCGACCTGGCCTCGTGGGAATAGAACTTCTTGTTGGACATTGCACTGTTTTTGGGAGTACCGCCGTGTTCAAAATGCGTCGTTGTGCTGCTGTGTCTCCTGGTTGGTGCTCTACTTCTTGCGCTCAAAGGGTTGGGCTTTATCTTCGATTTTCTGTTGATGTTTTTTTTTTCCAAATAAAAATCCTCCGCCTAAATGGCCAAAGTGTCTCTGCCCGCACACCCGCCTAATCTTCAGATTCTGTAGGCAGACTTGACTCATCCGGGTAATGTAAACAATCAACATTAAAGAGTTTTAAACGCTGAATTCAGATGGGACTGTAGCAGGGCAAGAGAAGCACAGACCAGTTAGGACCCACCGTTTAATAGACCTCACCAGTGGCTGCAGCACAAGCGTATATACATTGAGCAAGTTTGATTCCGTCTGTTTTGGTGCTTTTTTGCCTTCCATTGGATTCTGTTGTTGTTTTTTAGAACCTTTGTTTGGCTAATAGGAAAACAATACAACTCTGCAAAAAGTGCATCAAGCCATATAATTGAAGATATTGGGTACTGTTTTGAGGTGCTAGGTGTTCCATTTCTCTGAATTGTGTTTGCTATTATAAAAAGAATACTAAGAATACTACTTATTCATTTTTGTTGTCTTTGTTGTTGTTTTGGTTAATTTCAAGTTGTTAGAAACAATACAGCATAGCATCTCCAAGAAAATTACTGAAAGATTGCCACAATAATAGAGTAATATGGATCAGGTGTATTCAGCTACCTACTCAGGTGTTGGTGTTTATGAGTTTATCAACAAGACTGGGTCTGTGATGAGAAGAAAGTCTGATGGTTGGGTAAATGCTACACATATCCTGAAAGCTGCAAACTTTCCAAAGGCCAAGAGAACAAGGATTTTGGAGAAAGATGTGCAAGTGGGCGAGCATGAAAAAATCCAGGGTGGTTATGGTAAATATCAAGGAACTTGGGTCCCACTCCCTAGAGCGAAAGAGATTGCAGAACAGTTTGGTGTCGCAGATATACTGACAGCTCTGTTTGACATTGAGAGCACAAATGGTATGAACTCACCTCCACCAGCTCCAAAGCATCATCACGCATCTAAAAACAACTCACTGACAGCCTCAGTTGCTGATAGAGTTCCATCACAACGAAAATCTGTTGCTAGAAGAACTACAAGTTTGCCTGCCAAGACTGCTAATACAATAAAATCGACAATTCCAATAACGACTACCACCCCTACACAAAAGAAAAGAGGTCGTCCTAGAAGGTTGAACCCTCCCGTTGCTAACCCAAATAAAGGTGTGTTCACAGGAAGACGTTCTGCCACAACATTAGATAAATTTGACCAAACGCAAGAAAGCTTAACATCTTCTCCACCAGACTCCTCAATATTAAACACAACCAAAGCATCTACATTTCCAAGTGATGGAGAAGAACTAGATATAGAGGATGGGATTTCAAGTGATATTGACGATGTTACGAATTTGAATTTTATTGGGACATCATCTTCTCCAAGCGAATTTATGTCTGATTCTGATTTAGCAAATGCTTTGAGATCACCAAATAAGAGACTGAATCAATCGGCTAGAGAAAGCCTTGAAAAAGCTATCAATTCACATACAGGCAATATCAAAAATATAAATCCAGAGGACAAATGGTTTGATTTGAATGCTGAATACACTGCTAGGCTTCTCGAGTACTTTATGCAACCTGATGACACCATACATGTTTCCAAATTACCAGATTTCTTACTTCATCCACCAAGTGGGTTTAATGTTGATCAAATAATAGATGAAGAAGGTCATACGTCTTTCCATTGGGCATGTGCAATGGGTAATCCACAGGCAGCTGAAGCTCTCATAAATTTGGGTGCCAACTACAGAGCTGTGAATAATCAGGGGGAAACTGCGCTAATGAGAGCTGTGACCTTTACTAATGCCTACACTAAAAGAAGTTTTCCAAGGCTTGTCGAAATGTTAAGTGAAACGCTGATGAGTGTTGATGCTTCACATAGAAGTGTTTTACATCATATTGCTGATGCTGCAGGTTCTAAAGCTAGAGTTACATCTGCAAATTATTATATGGAAACCTTACTTGCAAAATTGGCTGAAACACAACAGTCTGGGAGAGTTCAAGATTTTTTAAATTTACAAGATAACAATGGAAATACTGCATTGCATTTGTGTGCAAAGAACGCCAACAGAAAGTGTATAAAGCTATTATTGGAGCATAAGGCTAAAACAAACATTAGAAACAATGAAGGTTTGATTGCTTCTGATATTTTGCTGGATCATGAAAACGTTATACCAATAATCCAACAAAGATATGAATCTCATTTGAGAAATCAGAGACTATCACAAGCAATTGCACAACCACATGTTTCAGAGACTGCAATTGAGGCTACGCACAAAGTCACCAATTTCTTGGTTGAATCATTAAACGACTTGTCCAATGCATACGATTCTGAATTACAAAGAAAGGAAGCGGATGTTCAAGAAGTTCAAGAATTGCTGTCCAACATGCACCAAGAAATAAACACAATTGAGTTTAAAACTAGTGAACTGCTTGGTGAGAAACTTGACCCAAAACAAATGGATGAAAGAGTAAATTTGATAACTGATCAAGTCAAGAGACATGAAACACTGGTTAAGAACAAGGTTATTAAATTGGGCAAGATCTTGGAAAGATCACAGGCGAAGGAAGTTAGTCAGCTTGTTAAGCAACATGAGAATGATGACAATGCTTCAGAGTTGAGCAATAACCCAGAACAATTTAGAAGTGCAATTGAACTGACAAGGTTACAAGTTTCCAGAAAGAGACTTTTAAGTGAACTGGTACAGCTTTATGGTGATGTTGATGGGTCCAATTTCAAAATGCAAAAGTACAAGAGATTGATTTCTGCCTGTTCTGATGTGTCGCTGGATGAAGTTTCAGAGAAGGTGGGTGAACTTTTAGAAGAAATTGAAAGGGATCTGGTATGATGATGACGATTATGATAAACTTTAAAAATGAAGCTCATTGTTGACCAATGGGTAAACTATATTGTATTTCTTAAACATGTATTAATATTCTTTAATGCCTCGATGTGTAACTATATTTAACGTATATGTAGTATTTTTTTGCAGTAGCTTGGAAATAATACTTCAAAGCTGCTATACAGAAGAAGGTTAAATATAAAATAAGAAGTTTTATTAACTTTAAATTTGAAGGCTTTGCTCTTATAGCATAACTTGACTGTTTTATCTCAATTAACTTATTAGTCTGTTGACTTTAACTCAGTGATCCTTTAAAATTGAATTATCCCGATTCCCACCTTATTAAATAAACGTCGTCTATTTAATACTATCTTAATATTTTTTGAATGTAATTATAATTTATCTGTAGGTAATGAATCTCTCAATAGCTCTAATTGCTTTGTGTCGTTTTGCGGTGTGCTAAACGGGTCGATCTGGAAGCTAATTTTTACGTTAACAAAAACAAAAATTGATTTCGCCCAGGATCGAACTGGGGACGTTCTGCGTGTTAAGCAGATGCCATAACCAACTAGACCACGAAACCAATTTGTTGCCTTTTTGACATCAAAGACAATTTAAATAATTATAAAACAACAATTTTTTGTAATAAAAAAATTTTTTTGATGTAATTATCAAACAAAATACCTGTTAGAGGTGTAAATGTGACTAGAGCTACATATATGACAGTTCTTTAAATGAAATTTGGGGATTTTTGAGATTTTTGAAATTATTTTACCCAAACGACTAGTGCATCAATTGAAGTTTCTTTGTTAAACTTGACCAACTTCAAGATTTTATATTGGCGGTGTTTACAATTTCCTAATAAACCTTGTCTGTTTAAACTCATCAGATATTTATCTATACCAATTTAGAATCTAGGAAATACCAATTTTATCACTTATCAGATCATTCTATCAAAAGAACAATACAGTACAAATATTAAAAAAAAACAACAATAAACAGGGGTTGGTTCCAAATATTTATTTAGTTGAATATGAATGAGATAAAATTATATTATACCAGTATTAACTTTCTTGATCTTGGGATGATGGGCTTTCTAAACGGAATAAGGTAACTACAAGACCATTAGACACTAATTTTAATGCAGCTAAAAATGTAAACGCACCACCAACAGTCATTTTCTTTGTCATTGGTAAGATTGCAGCAGTGCCACCAGCACCCAATAAGCATCTTGCTAAATTCAGTGAGGCAGTAACTGATGCACTTTCTGTTGGGTGCTTGTCAATAAGAAAAGTATTTACTGCTGTTTGAATACCACTTGCACTTGCAGCCAAAAAGAAAGTAAAGATTATTGGAACAGAAATATGAACATGTTTGTCAATAGTCCAACCAAAACTGAGTGTTGCAAAGCATTGTGAAATACTCCATATCCATGTTGTCCTTAATCTTGCTTTTGATATTGACATTGGAATATTTCTAGCCTCGCATATTGCCTTCACTCTTTTGTAATCAAAATCTAACAGCTTACCAAAGGACAGAGTACCAACAATGGTACCGAAACCATTTGCAATAAAAGTCAACCCAATTTGAATAGTGCTCAATCCATATTCATTCTTGAAAAGTGTGGACATTGCTGTGATTGTCATTTGCCATGATGCAAAATGCAATGATAGGAAAGCAACAGGCAAAGCGACAGTAGGTTTGCATAGAATCAGCAAGGGTCTGAGCATATCGAGAAGCTTAAATGGTTTGACACCTGTATGCTTAATATCTTGGTTGGTTGGTTTGGTCCCATCTTTTGGTGTCCAGAATGATTGAAGTGGAGCTGTAATCATTTTATCTTCTGGTTTAATAGAGCCATCACCAACAATACTTCTCAATGTTTCAGGTAATAGAATAAATACAAATATTAAAAAGACACCACTATAACCTGTTAATAGCCAAAAGATATTACGCCAGCCAACAGTTTCAGCCATAGCACCACCAACAACTGGACCGACAGCTAAAGGCATACACAAGGCAGACTGGAAAATCCCCATGTATCCACCACGTTCTTCCCTAGTGATGACATCTCCAATGATCCCAGAAGCAATAGCAATAGTGCTTGCGCTACCTGTGCTTTGCATAGCACGAAACACAAGAAGTTCACCATAGTTCTTTGTTAACGCCAAACCAATACATACTCCAATGTAAACGGTAAAAGTCGCAATCAGAACAATACGCCTTCCTTTTCGATCAGCAAGTGGTCCCCAGAACGAAGGAGAAATACCTTGCATAATCATGTATAAGGTAACACTAATGTTCACAAGTTCATTAGAGACGTTCAAGTTTTGAGCAACCTCAGGAATAGCTGGGGAATAAATATTTGACGATAGACCAGAGAAAGAGGCAGACCATGATCCAATGCCAACCAGGAGGGCCTTTTGCTTTCTTGAAAATACCGAATATTGATTTGGGGGTGTTCTATAGCTCTTTTCTATATCTTCATTGTGATCTCGACTAGGATGACTAGTGTCGTTATCACTCATATTTTCAAAGGATGTTGTAATAGAGCAATATAATATATGATTGTAACATGATAAAGGTAATTACACAGATTCATTTGTTCTTATAGCATTTTCCTGAACTATTTTAATTTTATAATTTGTTGATGTATCCTATACAAGAACAACTATCCCCGCTAAAACCCCGTGAGCAGCAGAAAGCATCAAAACTCAAAGCTCCTATTAGTGGCTTATAGGAAACCATTTGAAGTATTAAATCAACCAAATAAGCAGAATTCAGCATTTATAGCCCATTTTGTTGTTCATTGTTACATTGTTACAGTTGGAAATTATAGTCAGCCGTATGCGATCTACAAAACTCAAATCAACATGAACATCAGCTTTTTTTTAGTCAAAGTTAACCCATAAACAAAACCAGAGACTTTATAACTAATTTACATATTTCATTTCATTTCATTTTTTTTTTGGGGGGGGGGGGGGCGGGGAGGGGTGGTTCAGTACTTGTTATGATTGTTGTACCCACCTCTGTAACCATAAGATTCTTGCTGCATCCGTAGAGGCATACCACCCATTTGTGGACTGATTGGTGGCATACATGGTTGAGGTATTGGAGCTGGGCCAGCAGGACCAGGGTACATCATTGGCATTGGGTAGAATGGTGCACTAGCAGGTGGTAGAGGTGGAGGAACATATCTCATATTAATATCTGGGAAGAAGTCACGGTATGATTTTGGTGGAGGTGGGGACTGCACACCATTGTTCTTCGATGAATAGCCAGGCACACCGCTAGGGGTGATAGGTTCAACAAGCCATGTTGGAGGTGTGACATAAGGTTTTTCCAAGAAGAATTTATCACCCTCAGCAGCATTGTCCTTAAATTTCTTTAGGCAGCCTTCAAAAAAGTTAAAGTTCTGAGACAATGGTGTAGAGTCATGTAAAGTTGGTATTTTATCATGATGGAAGAATGAAGCTGGTGTGATGTTTCTACATTTACGATGCAAGGTTGAGTGGCCCATTCTTGGGGTAGAAGCGTTTGATGTGGTGGCCAAAGAGTTACCAACAGATGAAGGGGTAAATGATGAAGGGGTAAATGGAGTAAATGAAGGAGCCTTCACATTCATCTTGAAATTCTTCTTTTGTGGTTGTGTTGGTTTTGGTGCATTGCTTGCAACATTTGTAGGAGCATGAGTTTCAACCTTCTTTGGCAAAGATGGAGCTGCATGTGTAGAAGCAGGGGTGTTTGTTGATATAGCAGGGGTTTTTGTAGTTGTAGTTGCAGTTGCAGTTGCAGTGTATGTTGTTGTAGCGTTCTTTGGAACAGGGGAACGTGATTGCAGTTGTGAGTTTGATTTTCTCAAAATCTCTTCTTGCTTCAACTTATCCTTTGTGACAATTGATAACAAGTCATGTGGGAACTCTGAGTCAAGCTTGAACTTTTGACCAAATTCAATCAAAGATTTGATTTCATTATGTGTGTTGATCTTTTGTAGTTGTTCTTGAGACACTTTACTAGCTGGGGAAGAGATTTGTGAAGGTTTTTTGGATGGCACTGTTGTGAGTGATTGCTTCGAAGTAGCAGCAGGGGCTGCGTTTGTAGTGTGTTTAGAAGCTGAAATGATTGAAGGATCAACATTTTCAATTCTGTGACGTTGATGAGCAGGAACATATTTCTTTGAACCATCCGGTTGCTGTGTTTGTTTACCAGCATCAAACTTGTTATTCAACAAAGATTGAAACAATGCTTCAGACTTGGCTTCAGATTTGGCATTTGAAGGTTTTGCAAAGTCAGCTCTGACACCAGAATACTTATCCTCTTCATCCAAACCGGAGTCATCGTATTTCAAACCACGTTCCTCTGCAATGTGAGCATTGCTATTGAATGGCTGGCTCTCAATTTCAGCGGCAATCTTTGTAGCTTCCTCCATGTACTTTGAATAGTTTGGATCATCCTTGTTGATCTTTGTAGTGTACAAGTTCTCATCAAATTCGGACTTGATACCAAACTTCTCTTCATTAGTTTGGAATTGATCCCATTGTCTATTGTCTGTCGCACTATCCTCAAGAGTCAAACGACCAAGAGCAGAAGAGTTATCATCGGCATCAGGGGTCCATCTCTCCATTTCTGAGCGTTGCTTGACCCCATGAGAAGCAGAGATGTCAGTGTCAGTCTTGAAACCAGAGGAAGCAGTAGCAGCAGTGCTAGAGCTGGATGAAGAAGCAGCGGCAGTAGTAGCTGTGTTAAACAAATCAACATTTTCAATTTCAAAGTCCACCAGATCATCAAATTGGAAAATGGAGTTTTTATCATCCGAAGTCTTCAAGTAGATGGTTAAGGAACTTGGGTCAATACTGGTCAAGACACCTTTAACGACAGCGCCTTCGTTAGTCAACAATTTGATCTGAGCCCCAATGGAGTTGATAATCAAAAAAGTTAGTCTATCATGAGAATGGCGGAAAAAATCATCATCAAAGTGATTATTAACGTTGCTGTTGTTGTTGCTGTTGTTGCTGCGACGGTAGTTCTTGGAGTTTGAGCGGTTGTGACGCGGAGTTGATTGTTTCATGGCTCAAGATTGGATTGCACTTGACTATTTATGAACCAACCAACTTGAGTGACACCAAAAGGTTATAGCAACGAAAGCAGATGATAGCAGAAGTGACACTTGCGTGTGAGCGGCGCGGATACCCAAACAGAAGAGGAGGCAGTGGTGGTGGGTGTAGATGAAGGATAAGCCAGCACTGGGAGACCCTTCAATTGACTTGCCTGCTGATTAGGAAGAGGAAGAGAGAAAGAGATAGAGAGATATGAGCTTTCTCTCAATTGTGTTGTTTTTGTTTTTTGAAAAACTACAAAAAACCATCACGAAAAACGCGCAGGGTAACCGGAGACGTAGAACTGAGTAGATATATTAATTATATAAGAGCTTCGTTATAATCGTCATCGTCATCGTCACCGTCACCATCGCTTCCAACTTTGGTACTGATGTATTCTTCCAAAAAAGTGTCGATTTTCTCTAGTTTTCGGGACATTTCTATGAGTTCACTTGAGTCCGAGTTCATCTTATCAAGACTTAGCCCGAGACTCACCAAGACATTGTGGAGATCATCAGTATCTTCTGCACCAGATTTATAACTGTTGTAGTCGTTATCATCATCGTTATCATTATCGTTCTCATTATCATCATCTTCTTTTTGATTACTCCTTGTCTTGTTCTTCTGATTACTCTCACTCTCATTACTCAAGTCTGCATCAATAGTTTCAAACTCAATATGTAGCTTTTTATTGTTTTTTAATAGTTGTCTCTCTTGATCAGTCAGCTTTTTAACATCTTCATTATATATTCTCTTAAAGTTCTTGACAAACTCAGTACTGTCTCTCAACTTCTTCTGTTCTTCTTTCAGTGTGCTTTTCAGTATATCTATCGAGCTAGTTTCGTTTGAATACAAGTTTTCGAAATATTTCAGTCTCGACTGTTGATAGTCATAATCGTAATCCTTTTCATTCACATCTGGTAGCTGGGCCTCTGAAACGAACTGTATGAAGGAATATATGAAATCGTCAAGATCAGCTTCGATAGTCGCATCGATATCATCGCCATTGTTCTTCTTAACCAAGTATTGAAGCGCGTTCATCTTGTTGATTTGCAGAATGTTTTCAATCTGTTTGACGACATCTTCAGACGGCTGTTGCCATGTTCTTATATTCGTGTACTTCTTTGTGATGTTTGCCAACTTTAATCGATCCATTGTTACTTTTTATCTGTTTTTTTTTTAAAATTTATATGTGTCTGATTAGATCCCCAATAATAATATAATAATTAACGCGTCAAAGATTTTATAGAACGAGTTCGCGGGGAGCTCAAAATCACGATTACCCTGAATTCTATCACGTGATCCAACGAAAACAATGGAGGATTTCGCACAAAAAGAAATGACAAACGAAAAAAAGAGCAACGGACATTATTCTGCAGGGATTTACATACGTCATGATTTTTAGTGGGCTCGTCGCACTTGGCGCTTTTTTTAAATAAAGATCGGCTGCTTGGTCGTATGAAAGCCAGAAAAACTGGAAAACCTCCCCAGTAATAGCGTGGGGTAAAAAAGGTTCTGTAACCGTTTTACCGCTCTTTCCCAACTCAGTTGGCACTCTTTTGTTACCAGAAGATTATAGCTTTTAACATTATAAGAATATACACACAAAATATGCATAATTAGCATGTGAAAATGCAGAAATATGCATAAAATTTGAGAAATGGCGTGTGCAAAAGTGTGCTTCACATTTTGAGTTTCTAAAAATATCACATCTTTGAAGAAACGAATATTCGTGTAAAGAATCAATGAAGATGATATATATATATGAAGAGATCCGCTATAGAGACGAGATACGTACTATACAATACATCTCTATTGTTATATTGTATCTCAATTGATTAGAGATGTGTTAATTAGGCAACTATACATATAACAAATGTTTTTGCACTGTGCGGTTGTAACGCAACCAACAGAAAAAAAGTATCAAAAATCCAACCTTAATCTTTGTATAGGGCTTTAGCTTGCATTTATCCTGAGTTCTCTACGGCAACCAACGATATATTATGGGAAATCTAATGCATAGATCTAACGGCGAAAACCTTTGGAAGGGTGTCTATTTTTCAGAATTTTTTAAGCGACACTCTGCGGAAAAACGTCATTCATTGGTTGTTATTGTAGCTGGACTCACCAGTGACATAATACCCAAGACAGTATCATGATCCATGATCTATATGATCATACACTGTTTACTTTCTCAATGTTTGACAAATTAAACAGATATCGCCAGTGGGCTTATTTCATCTTAGATCATATATAGGGCAAAAACGTCTACTGCACTCAACTGAGCATGAACAAAAACACAAAGCATAGAGGTACATTTGCAAGTACATGTTGTTCAATAGAGGGCGAAAAGTGTTGATAATGATTCTCCGGGAGGGGGAATTAATCGATTGTTTCATTAGAAACTGCAAACGCATTAATAAAAGAGAAAAGACTAGACATTGATTCGATATCTCTAAAGATCAGTGCTTTGGCAAAATGCTTTGTGAGTTCTTGTTTCTTGAGGTATAAGATTTAGAGGTGTAAATAAATAGCCAATCAAGCCCTTTAAAAAAAAGGCCAACAAGAAGGAAGCAGCCAACCAGATTCATAGCGAAATACACCCAATTATGTGAGTTGGTTGCACACGAAGGCAAGGCGAGGCTAAGGCGAGGCTAAGGCGAGACCAATGGAGGATACCTGAGGGCAGCATCCTGGGTTTATATCTGAGTAGTGAATCGTGATTGTGTAGTTTCTTGGTTGCAGATGCACGTTACTTTAGTTTCCAATTTTTTAGTGGAATTGTTGGCACAACATCATACATCCCTTCTCGTGAAGAGCACAGGGGAGGGACATAATCCCATGGCAGTAACTGGCATTTGCTGGGTACTGTACAGCACACACGCACATTTCACATAGCCCCTGGACCGGATTCTAGTTGCTGTTGTTGGTGGTGAGTTGTTGTGCCTCTCTGTGCTGGGACGTGCTCTCATATAGAATTGTTATATAAATTGTGTCTATGATGAACTAGAATATATTGACAACATTCTTGGATGTGTCTGTTTATAGGGGTCTAGAGCTGGCAACCTGACAGCTTTGTAGGTAGCCACCGGACCTTGTAGGGGGAGAGGATTACGTTGTTTCACATTTTATGAAACGGAAAAAACACCTCGCGCGTGGTTGGTTAACACAGACTTGTGTGTTTTATGTTTATGTTTATAAGGAATATCAGTTGGTAGTGATACATAAACAACAATAGCTGATGGTAGCAGTGGTTTATGACCAGTACTTTCTATAATGTAATATTGTGTTGTGCTGATGTTGTATTGTGAGATTGTAATGCCCGCATATACTTGAGATGGGATTGTAAAAGATGGAGGATTAGCTACAGCATCTCGAGCAATACATTTTTGTATGAAAATTTGATTATCCTTATTAGAAAACTTCTCTTTTGGTTCTTGAATTTCTATCCATGTCCT
>JAJLVY010000248.1:0-14179 GCA_030570475.1 Liangdongia dendrica
TTTTTCTTGTTAATCCTACTCTGTCTTTCTTTCTTTCAACAAACAAACAAACAAGCAGCTTTTATTCATTGAGACATTGTTTTAATTGTAAGTTTTTTTGTTCCTGCCCATCTGTATGCTTATATCACACAGTCTTTTGCTGCATGAGATTATTGGAAAATAGGGTTCATATGATTAGAAACTAGATGATCATGCACCACTCTGAACTGTGTCCTTCTTTCGAGAGGGGCCGACATGAGCGACTAACCATTATACCCAAATTTATGATAGTGTTCCTTACTTTTTCCGTTAATTAATCTTTATAATTGTGTGCACATGCTGGATATAAAGAGTGGCATTTTAATTTTAATAAGATTTCATTATTCTAACACCAGTTTATATAGTTTGAATGAATTATAAGAATGTCTTGTTTAAAATAAAATGATTTTGTTGTTTAAGTTGGAATTTTACATTCTTGTAGTGTCTATCTGTAAATTTGAGTAAAAATAAGCTGTATTCTTTCACTTTTGAAGGTTCTCCCTTCCCTTCTCAGGAATCGAATCTGCACAGAGTTTACGCGATGAGCTCGAAAAGAGGGAAAATTTTAGCTTTGGTATTTTTAAATATCAATATCAAGTCTTTATAATATTAAGCTAGCCAAACGCTATTCAATCGATATGATCTCCACATCCTTACTAGCCACACACAGCAATGGTGACGACTGGGTGCTGAGTCTTTTGCCTTTGAAAAACCACGGCTTGGTTGCCTCACTATCCAATGGTGCTCTAAACATTTACCCATCAGACTTGAAAGCAGGCTCATTTGCCCCAACCCGCAGTATCAAAGCACACAGTACATCCGTAAGTGCACTGAGATCGCCAGACGGCGTGAACATCGTTGGCAGTGCTGCTGGTGATTCGATCAAGGTGTTTGATTTGAGAAATTCCAACCAAAAGCCAATACACGAGTTCCACAATGCAAGAAATATCCCATTCCTATCCCTTGATTTCAGAAATAACCTGGTCGCTGGTGGTACAGAATTGTTCAAAGTTGACTCTGAATTGCAAATTTGGGATATGAGAGTTGGCAATGGCGAATTGGTGCGCTCTTTTGTCGATTCACACCATGATGATATCACCGACATCAAGTTCCACCCACTTGATGACTCTGTCCTGCTCAGTGGGTCCACTGATGGCTACGTGAACATTTATGATCTGAACGAAAAGGAAGAGGATGACGCTTTGCACCAAGTTATCAATTTTGACTCGATACATTCTGCAGGGTGGCTGACTCCAAAGAGAATCTATACACTGTCCCATATGGAAACCTTTGCTATCCATGAGCTAAATGACAAGAGCGAAGAAGCACACGAACCCAAACCACTAGAGTTTGGCGATGTGAGGGAACCATGGGACTGTGAGTATGTTGTGGATGTGTACCCAGGTTATGTTGCAACTGGGTCCAACAACTCTAAGCAAGTTATCAAGCTGTATGCGTTCCAAGACGAAAAGGTGGATGTGAAAAACCCAATAGTGCTGAATGGTGCCCATGGAGAGGAGGTGTGCAGAAGTGTCTATGTCCCACCAAGAAGTAGTGATGTTATCTACACTGGTGGTGAGGATGGTAATCTAAAGATTTGGAAGCTGAATGACTCCGTGCACTTCCTAGAACGCTTCTTCACAACTTCTGAGGAAGATGTTATGGATGTTATGGATGTTGATGTTGATGTTGATTTGGATGAAAAGAATGGAGATGCTGATGAATCTGAAGAACCAGAAAAGAAGCATAACCACAAGAAACATCACAAGCACAAGAAGGACAAAAAGGACAAGAAGGACATGAGATTCAAGCCATATTGAATATATATATCCATACATATACCATCAATCCCCAAGAATCCCCAAGAATCCCCAATAAACTCCATATACGCCTCAGAAATCAGTAAAATTCACTAAAATTCGCTTCGGGCAAGAGTTTATATGTGGTGTCCGGGTGCGTTCTGTTTTTGTTTTCCTTTAGGAGAAAATAATTCAATCAAGGCACAGTGAAACTGTTTGGCTGTCCAGAGTCTCCAAACGACGCCCGAGAAAGAGCTCAAGAGCTGAACCATTAAAGAGCTGAAGTGTTTGCTGTGCTTACGTGTATCCATAGTGTGAAATTGCCTGGTCCAGCTCTCCCTTTTAATACTCCGTCTTGATTTCTTTTTTTGTTTTTTTTTCATTTGAGCTGAAGCACTTGCAGAGATTTGGACCCACCAAGAGCCAAAGATGACCTCTACTCCTCCGCCTAACGCCTATAAACCAGGCACTGTGCTTACTATCGGGTCACACACAGCCATTATCATCAAATATATCTCACAGGGTGGGTTTGCCCACGTCTACAAGGTTGAAACTAGCCCCAAGGAAAATGGAGAGTCTATAGCCTGCTTGAAGAGAGTTGCAGTCCCAGATAAAGCCAGTTTGAACACTTTGAGAGCTGAAGTTGACTCTATGAAGAGGTTGAAGGGTAAGCGTCATGTCGTTTCGTATATTGACTCACACGCTTCAAGATTGTCCAACGGACAAGGGTACGAGGTGTTCCTGTTGATGGAGTACTGTGAAAACAATGGCTTGATTGACTATATGAACGCTAGACTACAAACCAGATTAAGCGAACCACAAGTCTTGCGAATCATGGGTGAAATCACCGAAGGTGTCTGTGACTGCCACGCTTTGGAACCTGCATTGGTCCACAGAGATATCAAAATTGAAAACGTTTTGATCGCAAACTCTGGTGAGTTTAAACTATGTGACTTTGGCTCAGCATCTCCTGTGCTAAGACCACCAAGAAACTCTGATGAGTTCGCTATTCTGCAAAATGATATATTGACCAACACCACTGCCCAATACAGATCTCCCGAAATGATTGATTTATACAGAGGTATGCCCATCGATGAGAAGGCTGATATTTGGGCTCTTGGTATCTTTCTATACAAGTTGTGCTACTACACAACTCCATTCGAGACCAAAGGTGAGCTCGCTATTTTACACGCATCCTTTGACTTCCCTCCTCGTCCTGTCTATTCTGAAAGATTGAAAAACTTGATTTCTGTATTGCTAAGAGAAGACCCTCGTCGCCGTCCAAATGCATACCAAACTCTAGAAGAAGTTTGCAGAATGCGTGGTGTTCCAGTACCAATTGCAGATTTTACTAAGAACAAGTTGGTTAGAACCTCTGGACAACCAAAACCATTGCCTCAGGTTCCTCCTCAGAAGCAACCTAGTCAAATCCAAAATCAACAGCAACAGCAACAACAACAGCAACAGCAGCAGCATTCTTTCACCACTACCCAATCGTCAACTCAGTCTATGCCTCCGCCTCTGATGTCCAAATATGGTATGCAAAATCCATACATTCAAAATCTACAACAACCAATTGTTGCATCAGCTTCCACCTCTCAATTCCCACCACCAAAGCTTCCGAGACCAACTAGCTCAGGCGCTACATTGGCTTCATCACCAATTAATAATATCACCACCTCATTCAGTAAGTTCAGCATAAACTCCAAGTCTACTCCCTCGCTGGTTTCAAAGGCTCAACAGACCTATCCACAGCTTCCATCAAAAATACCACTTACATCAAGAGCCACTGTCAACTCAATAACTTCAGCACCAGCAAAGAAGTCTTCCCCAGTTGTCACTACAAAACCAAAGTATGTCGATAGTGTTGTCCAGACTGCTGATGTTGATTCTATTTCATCCACAGCCTCAAGTGGTTCTGACAACATTGAGCAAGGCGACAATGAAGCATCAGAATTTGATGCAAATGAGACTCTGAAGCCAACCAAGAGTGATGGTGTCCAGAGAAACATTGCCACAGTTTCAAGAACAAGCTCAGTCAAGAGAAGACCACAGAGCATGTACGTCATGCCTTCACAGGCTCCAAGTTTGGGTAGATCCTCAACTGACTTTGACCCACATTCATCATACACACAGACAAATGAACTCAAGAGAATTATAACAGGGTTGTCTTCCAAGTCAAGTACTGTGGAACTGTCTCCTGGTGACTCTCATATCAACAGCAACATGGCATTCCTAAAAAACTTGGAACAGCAGGATAGTGGGAGATCTTGGATCCAACAACATACCGGTGAAAGTTTTAACTCACTGCGTCGTATCAGCACCGGATCAAAGAAGAGAAACAGTTTGATTGGCCAATTGACAGGGAAATTCAGTATATCGCATAGCCGTTCTCAAAGTCGTTCACAGAGCCGTAACTCTTCAAGAGCTTCCTCCATCCATGAGTCTGCTGGTGTCTACTCCCAAAACACTGGAAATGGCACAGCTACAAATGCTCCAAAATACAAAACATCATCCGAGTCCATCTCTGAAGAAGTTGAAGAAAATACACCAAAGAAATTGACTCGCTCAACCTCCATCCAAAGAAGAGTTCAGGCACTGCTCAACAGAAACAACGACCCGCCAATCGTCAAGACCGCACAAGGATACGGCAATGACGGCGAGTTCAAGAAGCCATCACTACCACCAATTGTCAAGAAGAAGCCAACATTCCCATTAAGAAAGACTCCACAAACACCTCCTCCATTGAGTGCACAGTCCACACCAAGTACAATCACCAAGTCGTCTCCTGGGAATCTATCAGATGTTGCTGGGAAAAAGGCACCACCAAAGCCAAAGAAACCAACACACTTGAAATCTAGTGGTCCTCCAAGCTCTCAAGCTACGCCAAAAGTTTTGAAAACTAGCAGCAATGATAGAAAGAGCAGTGTTGGGAGTATGGAGCTGGGTGTCACTGAACTGGAGAACTTCAACAAAAGATTCCCAAGTGCAATCTAGATCCTAGACCAAATAATATCAATTAACGTAAAAGAAAAGGCATAGAATTGAATATCATTGTTTTTTTTTATTTAAAAAAAAAGTACCCTAATAAAAATACATGTTTTACTACAATCTTTAATCACAGATGTCAAGTATTGTATAATTAACATTGTGGAAAAATCTCCCTTTTAATTCATTATCTTTGGTTTTTTTTTAATGGAATATAATACAAACTTTTTTGTGATCATCTCTATGTCCGACTTTTAGGCATTGCTGCCACTGCTGCTGCTATCAAACTCCTCAAACGCATCCAAAATAAAATCTGTCCCTTCTTCAAATCTCTCCTCTGCAATATTGTCCAACCCATCGGTATCAGTCTTTAACACTCTACCAAACTTTCGTCTTGGCTTCTTGGTATCTGTACCATTTGTACCCCAACATGAGTGGGTTTTCGATGTGAAAACCAAAGAATTTTTGAAGAACCAATCGGTCATTCCCTCATCAACTAGTGGAACAATAGCCTTTAGTGGCGTGCTATCGATGAATGCAACGGCAGCCTTCACAATGTTACGCACTTCTCTGTGCCCTAATAGATGAACAATTCCGGAATAAGACTCACCAAACCCAAAGAAGGCAACCTTTTTGGCATTCATAAAGTACTGTAAATAATTGTCCCATAGGTATAGCACAACTTCCTGGGATGAGTTCATTGCATTGTAGTTTTCATCAGATATGGAAGATTCTTGGATATTAACGTCAATCACAGCATAGTTGCGTTTCTGTGCCCATTCTATCACTTTTAGTGTAGAGTCAACAATTATGGAAGAGCTAGGGTTGATTAAGCCTGTCATTGGGTCGGTCTTTGCCCACACTTCAGATGGGTCATGTATGATGATAACAATGTTTTCCTTTTCATAAATATCATTGGAAGCTAATATCTGACCATCTGATGTATTTGTAATGTCTTGGGCTGACTTTTCATTCAACACTGGTAAATCAATAAACTTGTACTTTGTGTACAGATAATTTGCTTGTTTGAAACGAATGGCATCCTGTAAATTAAAGTTCTTGTTACCAGAATTTAGAGGCAGAGCATGTTCAATACCAGTGTAACCTGGTTTTAATGATTTGAAATATTTGGACTGTATATCAATAACTCCGTCAATGGTTTCAACAGCTTCTGCTTTTGGGATCTTGGTCTCCAATTGCTCTGGAGGTTCACCAACCAAAACCTTGGCGACACCCAATGCACTGACAGCAATGGAATCCAAGTTGTAGCCACCTTCCAAGACAACACATAGATTACCTCGTGCCAAACTCTTCATCATGTGGGTCATGTGTCCATATGCGCCAGGTGTAACGTGACATTGGCCAATCATATCACCATGTGCAGCATCAAAGCCTGAAGAAATGATAACCAAGTCTGGGTCATATTCATAGCAGATTGGCATAATAACTTTTCTAAACGCGTAAATGTAATCAGCATCACCCATGCCCCCAACAGGCCAAGGAATGTTGACATTTGTGCCTTCCCCGGGGCCCTCACCACATTGGTCAGCAGCACCAGCAATAGTACCAGGGTAGTACTTACCAGCCTCGTATCTATGCAGAGAGATGTACAAGACCCTTGGATCATCATAAAAAGCCTTTTGAGTACCATTACCATGGTGAACATCCCAATCCAAGATAACGATTCTGCGCACAGATTCCGGATAGTTTTTTAGCATATTTTTTGCAGCGACAGCAACGTTTGAAAATAAACAAAACCCACCTGGAGCATCTGGCTCAGCATGGTGACCTGGTGGTCGCACGACAGCTAGTGCGTTCTTCACTTTACCTTCAACAACAGCTTTGCATGCTTCAATGGCGCCCCCACAACTCAACTTTGCGCCCAAGAAAGAATCATTATTCACATAAATAGAATCGCCCTTTTCCGTTTCATCAAGCAGCTCCTTTTTGGACATTGATGCCGTTGAGGAAATGTATTTCAAGTGTTGTTCGGTATGCACCAACAAAATCTCCTCTGCTGATGCTTCACGGACAGGGATTTTCAGCATCAAGTCGCCAATATCATCGATACCAGACAAGGTTGGGTCCTTGATTAAGCCAGCCTCATGCAAGATCTTATATATACGATAAATACGTCTTGGGTCTTCTGGATGTGGGTCAATGTACTCGTAGTAGGATGTAAAAATTTTGGCATGATAACGCATACGAACATCGTAACATAACCCTGTTTTCAATGGGATATAGCGCACCTTTGGAAGTCTCACGGGCACAATAATGTTCTTTTCATCTTCCAGGGCGGGATCCTTGACTGTGTAGTTGTTTGTTGTTGTTGGTTCTGTAGACTCTCCTCCTGCCTCTTCAACTTGCGCTAGTTTACGCTTTGCGTGGAGATCATTATTATTATTATTATTATTATTATTATTATTATTATTTTCATTATTATTATTATTAGTAGTAGTAGTAGTAGTAGTACTATGACTGGTGTCCTTCTTTAGTTCTTGTGTTTCTTTGGATTGTTCTATGTTGTCTGATGTGGTCGTGTCTTCGATCTTGAGTGGTTCTTCTTTCTTGATGTCGTCAGTCATTTTGACGTCGTTGTCTGCGCTCATCTTTGTATGTCTCCAGTTTTTAAGTAAACAATTCCAAGATAATGATAAATGATAATAGCACCAACAGGGTAGTTTTGTTGTGTGGTGTGATCAATGTAGCACGGTTTTAGAAAATCAAAACGTAAAGTATGTGATCTCAAGGATTGCTGTGTGTCCTGCTCTGAGCTCGGGCTGTCTCCACTGTATATCTCACTATCTGCCCCGAAATCTCTATTCCTCGAAGATGTGGGCGGCTAATCGGTCAGTGTGTCTTCCAAAACCCTGATTTCACAGAAACGATTGTAGTTGTGTACTGAATGCTTTGTATATGGTGATACTGATACTGTTTGAAGAATGACCAGAATACTCCACTTTCACGTCGTTTTGTGCGTTTACCCAGGAAGTGAGTGTTCAAGGTCAACAAATGTTTTTACAAAGTTGAAAAATGGAAATGGACTGAACCAATTCTGCACATACAGACATCCAGACACCACCAAAATAATTTTAAATAAAAAAAACAAGATCCGCTGATGAGAATCGAACAGGAGACAATTTATGCTGGCTATAATATTATTTTGACGGGAAGAAAAATTTTAGCTCATCGCATCGCATCGCATGCTATTTAATACAAGTTTATATTTTAAGATAGAGGATTATTCAATAGGCTTATATTAAGATGAACCTATACAGAGATTCAGAAATATTCATCAAGTCAAAATCCAAAGACGGTTCTCTACAAAACAGAATCTTCAATGCCTCTAAAGACAAAAAGATCAAGACAAACCCAAAACATGTCTATGCATTGGTCTCTTCAACTCTGAAATACAAACCATTCCTTTTACAAATAATCAAGAAGTCAAAGCTGCTGGATGAGGAGAAGCAACTGAGGGAATCACTGGCACTGTTGCTTGTTCATGATCTACTGTTCTCAAAGAGTGGTAGAATTCAAATGGGTAAGCATCCCATCAAAGAATCTGTGCTGAAACATAAAACTGGATTATCTGCAGAATTGACAAAGCTAAAACTGAAGCACAAAGTCAGAGATCTAAGTGAATTGATAGAAGAGGATGATACCCCTGTGAGATGGTTTAGAGTCAACGTACTGAAAACAAACAAAGAGAAGGTTTTGGAAACAATACAGCTAAAACAGGTACCATCAATTGAAGAGTTAGAGATTGGAACAATATATCACGACGAATACATTCCAAACCTATTTGGTATTCATCCAAAAGAAAAACTGACAAGCTGGGAACTTTACAAAAATGGACAGGTGATCATTCAAGATAGAGCTTCCTGCTTCCCTGCCCACATACTTCATCCAACACCAAAGGACTACGTTATAGATGCATGTGCTGCTCCAGGTAACAAAACGACTCATCTGGCTGCCCATGTCAAGACTCCAGGACAT
The DNA here is from genome assembly GCA_030570475.1 of Liangdongia dendrica. Taxonomy (NCBI): domain Eukaryota; kingdom Fungi; phylum Ascomycota; class Saccharomycetes; order Phaffomycetales; family Wickerhamomycetaceae; genus Liangdongia; species Liangdongia dendrica. The sequence goes on from JAJLVY010000248.1 coordinate 8,802, forward strand.
ATTGAAGCTTTTGAAAAAGATCCAAGACGTGGTGAAATTCTGCAAACAATGGTGAACAAGGCTGGTGCTGATAAATGTGTCCATGTCAACGTTGGTGATTTCACTGCAACAAAACATGAAGATTACCCAAATGTAACGGGGTTTGTAGTTGATCCTTCTTGCTCTGGGTCTGGTATTTTTGGGAGAGCTTACGAAGAAGAAAACCCAGAAGATGCTTATAATGAAGAGAGACTGCTAAAACTATCCTCTTTCCAGTGCACTATCGTCAAACATGCACTATTGTTCCCAAGTGCCAAAAAAGTTGTATACTCCACATGTTCTATTCATGCTCAGGAAAATGAAAGAGTGGTTAAAGATTTAATAAATGATGGCCAGATTAAGAAACTTGGATGGAAGGTTGCACCAAGAGAACAAGTCATTCCAAATTGGCCAAGAAGAGGATTCGTGGAAGAGTTTGAAGAATATCCAAACAAAGAGCAACTGGCCGGTGGCTGTATACGTTCTTTACCAAAGGTTGATGGTGGTATCGGTTTCTTTGCAGTATGCTTTATCAAGGATCCTCATCCTGCCAACGAAGATGAGAAAACTGAAGATGGCAATGAAGATATTCCACCAGATGATGATGAAGCTAGAAATTATGATGAGGAGAGTCCGGAGAGTGAAGAAGGTGAAGAAGAATGGACTGGGTTTGAAGATTAAATTGGCATACAACTGTATATAGTTTCCAAGTCATATATTCATATATCATAAAATCATTAAACAATATTAACAGTAGTAAGTATTACAATAATAATAATAACAGGTTTCTGTACTTAGTTCCATATTTTCTTTGGTTGCTGGAAACGGGAAAGAAACCCGTTACGAAAATTCCCAAACACTTCCCCAATAACTAGACTCTTACCTTCACCTGTATCGATTGTTTGTAGCCCAGAGGTAACAGTACCAGTGTCATCTCTTGTAAAGCTCACAACATAGCCTGCTTTAAACATGGTTTTAACAAGCAAGGTGCCACCTTCTTTACCGTCGGGCCCTTTCACCTCTAAATCAAAAGAACATGGTTTGATTGGATCAATGGTGGCAAGATCTAAAGCTGCATACCCCAATAAATCATCCTGACCAATACCAAAATCCCAGTCACGTATTTTGAAGTGAATAACACTATTTAGTCTGTTACTAACGTCAAGAGTTGTCTTTTCATTCCACACTGGGTTCAATGTCTTTTTGATAACTTTGGTCTTGAAGAAACAGTCGTCCCCAACATTTAAGTAGCATTTAACAAATGGGTCAGACTTACCATTTGAATCACCAACCAACAGGTTCTTAGCATCACAGATCTCTAATTGTAAAGAACCAGTATTTGTTATTAAATCGGCAGGTGGCAATTGACTTGTTGCTAATGGGATCCATTGAGTCTTGACTTTAATTCTGTTATCACCCACACCTGTCATAGTTAACCACTTTGGAGAATTATAAGTGTACTTCAACAATGCTAAAGTTGGCATAGAGAACTCACCAAAAAACTCAGACTTACGATTGGCCTTTGATTTTCGAACAAGTCTAAAGGTAGCAGTTGACCATTCCAATTCTTTGACAGTGATATCAGACACCGAAACCTCTTTGCTTTTCTTCTTTTTAAACTTGGTTGAAACAAAATCTGGATACCCATGAGCATCAAAATAGGTCTGCAAATATAATTCAGTTTGATCAAATTCACTCTCAAGAATTCTATAAACAAAGACACCGGCATGGAACTTCACGATATCAGACAATTTCAATTCAGCTTTAGACTCTTCGAATTCATCTTTACTATCAATAAAGGTAATTACTGATGTATCAGCAGCACCATCACCGTCATGGTTTTGTCTTGATTTCCTCGATATGGACTCTTCAATGACATTCCCTTCTGTCCCTTGTGCCAGATCTTCCAATTCCTTGACTGGAACTGTTGGGTAGAATGACAAGGCATAAACAACAACACCCTTTGGACCCTTCTTGTGGACTAAACGGCCAGTCCTGAACTCAGAGTCAATATGTTGGATATATTTACCATTGCAATCTTTATCAAGAATATCTCCAATCTTTATGTTGAAGGAGCCCAATGTACGATCATCACCAATTCTTTCTGCATCCACAACCTCTACCGATACTTTTTGGTTTAACGAAGTTATTGGTGAATAAATAGATTCATTCCACACAGGGTTTAAGTTGGCATGAATTATGTTGGTTCTTCCTTTAACTGCACCATTGACCAATACTCTGACATAAGGATCTGATTTACCAATTGTTTCAGCGTTCCGCAAGTTTTCTGCTCTGTTGAACAATATTCTCAAAACACCAATTGGTTCGGTATATCCACCTGCTCCAGATGCATCCCGTAAAGGTACAGATTTCCAAATGGCTGATACTTTTGCTTCACCAACACAACCTTTAGTGAATGGAATCCACGGTCTACCGATTTCTGTTCTATCTATTAAACCATTTAAATATTCAGCAAATCCACCAAGAAAGTTACCATATGGATCTCTAACAATAATCTTGATTCTGGTCTTCTGGCGATCTGGCACAATTTCTTCATGTTGAATGTTAAATGTTGGGTTGTTGTTGTATTTTGAAAGTGGTGTCTTCTTTACAAGTTTGTTATTGACATGCAATTCAACAAAGCAGGATAACTTTGGTGCATCAGTTATAACATTCTTCAGTTCTTTCAACTCGATTTTAACTAAGCCTGTGTTCAAATCTGGAGGAGGCACAACTGACCCATCTGGAAGCCTCTCTGGCTCTAATGTTGGAAAATATTCGTAGTCAAATAAAATCTCGCCGCATGGTTTTGAATTCCTCAAAATAGTTCTTTTGACGTTTGTATTGCACCTTTTCTCATACAAGCTATTCAAATCTATTTGAATTCTACCAATATTTTTGTCCTTTCTATCATCATTATAGTCGAAAACAGTAATAATCAAAGGTCTTGTGAATGAATCAATGAGGATTGAAACCTTTTCATCCCAAACTGGATTCATAGTATCCATTATAGTTCTGGTTTTTGCTAAAACATCTTTTCCATTATAACTGAACGTTAAGTATGGATCAATGGTATTCCCAACAACTTTTTCAGTATGCTTTAGTCCTTTGGCCGATTTGATTGTGATACACAATATACCGACAGAAGTGTTTGAACCTGAAAGCAATTGAGGAATATTCAATTGGAATGAAAATGGTTTCAATATCATAGGACCAACATACTTTTCAATCATCTCATTTATTAATGGAAAGATACCAGGGACAGACAAAACTTCCCAGTTGAAAATAGATTCACCTAGTAGTTTTGCGTTAAAGTCAAACTGAGGTGGCTCTATGAATGAGACAGAAAGTGTTTGTACATGAGGAAACGAAGGCATCATCTTCAGACGAACTCTAGCCCATCCTTTGACTGCTAGTCCCTCAACTATGCAAGGTAATGTGATACCAAACAAAGAAGCCTTCACAACCACTCTTGAACTGACATAATTTTTCAATTGTTTGACACTAACATCAACGGCTTGATATGGAGAAAACGAAAAACCCCAGTCCATCACAACAATATCATTTTGGGGAATACTCAAAGTTCTTGCAAATTCAATTCTTGGGGGTTTGGCACCAATTGTGAATTGGTCAATCCACAGGTTTAAAAATCTAGGTCTATAGGTATCGTCTTCTGCAATGTATGGGTTAACATACTCTGCAACCATCTGGGATATCGAAGGCTCCAAATAAACCCAGTATTTGTCCATAAAAGTATTTAACCAATCCAGACTCTCAAAGTCATTTTCAATCTGAGGAGCAATAAACTCTAACTGGACCTCATCTCTGATTACCTCTCTATACTTCTTGATTGAAGTTCTGTAGTAAGAGGCAGTCATCAAAATAATAAAAAACACTGGTGCTATTGAAAACCCAAATTTCCCAACAATAAATGAAAGACCCCCACTAAAGATCATCACCAGTGCATTATGATACCATTCACCATATAAATACTCGGGTAGGTAGCTATCCAATATAGTTGCGACACTCCAGTCGATCAACTCCTCATCTGGGGTCAATGCATCCTTCTCTTCCCATTCCCCAATCTGCTTCCAACCAACATGTGAAGCCTGTTTAACTTTCTTGTGCTCCTCCGTGGCAAACTCTTCTGCCTTGGCTACAGCAGCCGCGTCGATGGTGGTTGTAGACCGGATATTGGACGAGCTTCTTACCTATTTCAGAGTGTCAGAGCTTTCAGTTTCATAGACCTTTCAATTTCACGGATCTTTTCCCGTGCTGGATATTCATACCCTGGCATCAATTGACATGCTAACAAGTGGATCTGGAAGTTGATATATTTGTTCAACTGTTTATGTGTCAGATATACTCCACTTAAAACGAGGTAAAACCGCCTGATTATTACTAATCGCTTATGATAGCAATTTATGTTACTGCATGAAGTTGCATAAGTAATAGTCCTCTCAGCAGGTATTACTATCTCTATAGCATATATTATTTGTTGATGCTATATTTCTTTGTTTGCTGGATGTGTGCCAAAGTATGGAGGTTGTTCTTATACTTCTAGTAATATATCAGGATGCATGACGAATACTTGACTTCTAGTTATGTTTATTTTCTGTTTTTAATATGTATATAAGATCATCCAAAGAATACTTACAAACGCTTGATAATATCATCAATCACTTCTTGAGTAGAAGACTTACCACCCAAATCTGGGGTCTTGATGGCATCTTCCTTCAAGTTGGCATCAACAGCGGCATAGATGTCAGCAGCTGGCTTGGTGTAACCCAAGAATTCCAACAACAAAGCGGTGGATCTGATGGTGGCAATTGGGTTAGCAATACCCTTACCCTCGATATCTGGGGCAGAACCGTGACATGGTTCACCAATTACGTAGTTGTCACCAACGTTGGCACTTGGAACAACACCTAAGGAACCAACTAGAGCAGCAGCACCATCCGACAGGATATCACCGTACAAGTTTGGAGCAACAACGACATCAAAGATTTCTGGTTCACGGAACATACGGTAGACCATGGAGTCAACAATTTGTTCTTTAACTTCGACAGAGCCAAACTTGTCCTTGTTGGCATCGTAAAACTTTCTCACAGTCTCACGGAACAACCCATCAGTGACACTCAAGACGTTGGACTTATGAGTGATGGTCAATATTGGAGACTTGTGCAAGGAGGCAGCACCCAAGTCACGTTGAGCTTGACGTTGTAGGGCAATTTCCAAAGCAATCTTACCGATTCTAGTGGTGGCAGTTTCAGAAATACGCTTAATAGCTTCAGCAGTTTGGGTGCCGTCAGCATTTTGAAAGATTCTTTCTTCCTTGACGTACAAATCTTCAGTGTTTT
>JAJLVY010000249.1:0-14167 GCA_030570475.1 Liangdongia dendrica
TTGGAGTAGTTACTAATAACAACAGAAACAAACAAGGCCAAGACAAAAACAATACCCAAAAAGTTGAAGGCAATCAGAAAAAGAGCATTGATTGAACTAGCATAGTATCCTGGTGCTGTACCAATACCTGTACTGTCAACCATATTCTCAAGCAAATCAGTCCAACCTTCTAATGAAATAATTTCAAACAATGTCAATAAAGCAGACGAAAATTTGTTCAGCTCTAGTTGAGGATCACCATAAGCTCTAGGCATCAAAACATCCCAGTTAGAGACTGTAGATGTGTATTCATTATAACAATCATCATAGCCAAAGCTTGTATCATTGCAAACACCCAAACGGCCCGCAAATAGAGTTAGACCCCAAGCGGAAAATGGCAACAGCAAGGACATCGATAACAATGCAGCACTCAAAATCTTCCAAACACCTGCAATAATCACTTTATGAAAGATTTCTTTCGATGTTGTACTAATAGTCAATAATCTCAAAGCTCTCAAAGCCTTCATACCTCTAACAATTCTTGACAAACTATCATTACCTTTCATGATAGCAATAGCATTCAGCCACAATGAGATCAAAACGACAAAGTCAATAGCATTCCAAGAATTTAAAAAGTAAGCATTTGGTGTAAAAACCAAGCCATCAGCAATCACTTTAATGATGAACTCGAATAAGAATAAAATAGCAAATGCAAGTTCCATATCAGTGGTCCAGTTCCAGATGTTTTTGTCATAACTGTAACGTTTTCTGTATAGTGGAGTGGCATAGCATGCAGTAATGATCAAAATCAGAGTACTAGTGTTAATAATGATGAGAAATGCTGTCTGTAGATAACGATTTGGTTCAACACCGCCATAACGTTTGCCAACACTTGGGCTTGTGAATTTTTGACAGAACTTTCTGAGTGGTTGATTTGGAGGGAAAACGTAGAAAACATTGTTATAACTTGGATGTTCTTTTAAAAACTTTACACGTTCTTCTGTGATTCTATTGTTCATATCTTCAAAGTTTTTAGGCAAAGAAGAGTAATTGGTATCCAGCAGCAACTCGTTATCGTTTTTGAAAAATGGATTATCATATGAAGTTGTGAAAATCTTTACCCACGACCAGTCAGTCAATCTTTGGTACTGTACCTTGAAAAACCTTGCAAACTTTGATGCTGGGAGTGGTTGTAATTCATTCCTGTCTTCATTTTCATTTAGCTCATCTTGCAAAAATTCTTGAATAGCAGCACCATTCAATAACAAATGCATAACTTGTTTCTGGTTTTCCTCTGTATTTTGGTTCTTGAAGATTTTGTCCTTGAATTGTGTAATAAAAGTCTTTTCAGCAAAACTTTTCACCTTATTTGGGAAATCCACCAGGACAAATTTTCGAACTTGTTCTTTTCTCTTTTTCTTTTCTGAAACTTCCAAACTATCTGCAATGACTGCAATGAAAAGGTTCAAGACAACTGAATTAGATAACAAGAACCAACCAATCAATAAGCAAGCACTAAAGACAGCAGTAGATTTATTTGGTGCATTCTGTTGCATGTCATACATGATTTGAGACCAATTTTCAGTAGATGTAATCACATATAATGCAACAAAGACATTTGGCAAAGTATGCATTGGAAATCTAAAGTTTTCAATATCAGACTCATGAATGAAGTCTTCAAAGTATCTTGAATAAATGATACTTGTCAAGAACAACAGTAAAAAGTAGAACAATGAAAGATTTAATAAAATAGTGATATTCTTCCAAACTTTGAACCACAATTTTCTCACAAACTTAACCATCAGCACTAATCTGTAAGTTCTTGCGAGTTGAAAGAAAGCAAACCAGTCATATGCATGTCCCATTTTTGTATGAACTATTGGAATAATGATGATGCAGTTGACAATAACGAGGAACAAATCCAGGACATTTCTCTTCACCTTGAAGAAGTACTTAAACTTCCCATGATAACAGATAAATCTCAATACTATTTCAACCAACAAGATCAAACTAAAAATGCATTCTCTTATATATCTGTTGTGTTTTTCGTGATCTGAATCATACTGTGTGATCTTGCAATGAACAATAAAGTCAGCCAAGATGGTAGCTTCAAAGAGCCAATGACACATTCTGAAAATTCGTGAGAACCAGTCATCTGTATATCCCCAGTCAAGTTTAATATCTGTTATGATGTCATCGAATTGATTTTGTTTGTGTTCGGCCTCTCTAGTAGCCATGAATGAAGCACTAATGACTGCAATCAATAAATTTATCAACCATAGACATAAAAAGAATACACCAAAAATGTAAAATAGAGATGCAGCCATTGTATCTGTGTTCATAGTGTCATACATAATATCAGTAAATGTATTTGCACTCATAATCACAAACACCATTTGCATTGACTGGACAATGTTATCAAAACTGACAGTACCACCATATGGATTCTGGTCACTGATACACTTTGAATACATTGGACATACAAACCCTTTAGGTTTGCGTTGATATCCAACCGAATCCTTGTCACCATTCTTGAAAATGTATGAAGTCGAACTATTCGACCCAATAACTCTCCAAGCACCACAGAAATTCCCAGAATCATATGTGTCTGTTGGATCATCTGGGTTTGTCCAAACGCATGTTCTTCTAAGTGATGATTTAAAACTTTGAACACCAATGATTGCAAAGAAAACCCAAAAGTACACTAAGAATAAAGACACATCAACCAGTTGAGGTGTCCCGAATTTCAAACTTTTCAAGATTAAAGAGACTCTGTCGGTGATGTCAATTAGCCCAATAATTCTGAGACAAGAAAGTGCTCTAAACAATGGGATACCAAACTTTGCCCCGGATTTCCCCAGAGCCATAAGAAAGTCGATCCAAAAGAATATAGTTGAGATGAAATCCAATCTGTTCCAACTGCTTCTCAGGTATGCTCTCTTGACTGGGATATTATTAGATGTGTTAAGTCCCATAAATGTGATTGAATGGTTTAGTTTTGCCTGCTGGGCCACCTCCTCTTCCTCCTTCTCTTCGCTGTGTCCAAAGAAGTAGTTGATGAATTTATCTGGTCGTAGTCTATCCTTGATAGTTATGTAATCCTTGTTTAAGGCCTTGAACATCTCTGAGTCGTCCCACAATCCGAATGCAATAATTTTTGAAATAATATCGATGGTGTAGAGGAAATTAATAAAGCACAAGATCCATTCGACCCAGTCATACCCAAATTGAACCATGCCCTGAACTCTTTGTGGGGACCATTGTCTGTATGCTAAGAATGCAGTTTGTAAAATAGTTAACACTCTAATCACATGGAAAGGCCAAGTCTTCAATAAAATATTTGCCAAAAAGAGTCGTAGTTTGTTGTATGGTGTGAAATATTTCAAGGAATTCCCATATAGTTTCAGTGTTCTTGTGGATGCAGGTATGTTTAGACCAAGGCCCGCTGTTGGGTAATACCCTCCGTTTTCAATGTCGTCGTTTTCGATATTTTCCTCGAGTATTGATTGGTTGTTGATAGTGGATTGTCTATCCTCATCTGGCTTTTTAGATTTCATTCTTGCGCTAATGTCATGGAACACATCTTCAATGGTTTTGGATGGTGTACTCAGCACAGAGGCTCTATTCTGTTGAGAAGACGGTATAGCTAAAAATGTGCCATCAGCTTCACCGTTAGTCTTTTGTCTTGTCAGGTCTCCTTCATAGCCATCATCATCATCATCATAATCATCATCATCATCATCCAACTCTTGAGTCATCTCCATGCGATTTGATGTTTTATTTGTGTGTGATGTTCTTGCTGATTGGAAGGATACCCTTTTCATGCTAGTCATTTCAATATCGTCATTATCACCATCATTAATCACCGATAGCAAGTCTGCAGCTGAAGAGTTTTTGGAAGTAGTTCCAGGGAGCCATGTCCCCTGGTGATCCGAAGTACCTAGTGCCGAAGCCAAGTCTGCTTTTATTTCATTGATATTCTGGTGTGCTAGTTCGTTCATTAAGGATATGTCTTCCTGTGGTCTTGGCCCCTCATGACTTAATCTGCGCATTGCATCAGATATCGGGCTGAGTCGCTGTGGATCTGTGACTGATAATGAGCTCCCATAATTGTTATTATAAATGTTTTTGATATTTGGTGTCAGGAGCGATTCCTGGTCGAAGGACGTCCTTATTTGCGGGAAGCTGCCATGTTCTGGCGATATGTAATGGTCATTCTCAGACGATGTTGCAGAGTCAAGCTGGGTATCAAGAAAAGGGTTTGTTGGGGGATCAATCCTCAGAATCGGTCTTCCTCTGTTGTCTAGCGGTGTATCTTCCTGCTCTGTGTATTCATTACTGTGCCTCATTGGTATCTGTGGTGTATTTGGAGATGTGGTGAGGGCAGAGGGTTTGTTAGTTTATGGCTATGCAGTGTTCTCTCTTGCCTCCTGTGCTGGTCCCTGGATAGAAATGAGATAAACAGAATAGTGACAACTATCGGTCCTTGGTTCTCTCTATCTCTTCTTCTTCTTCTCTGTGTTCCTCAGCAATACTCAGCAGCTATGAGCAGTCCTTCGTCTTTTTCCTCTTTCTGGTTTAAAGCAAATTTGGTAGATTTGATATATGTTTTTTTTTTATTTTTAGTGGATCTGCTGGATGGATTTTTACACGACGCGTTCGCGAAGCTTTTCTGTGAAGGTTGAAAAGTTACAGCTCATCACAGCTCATCACTGTCCAGTTCCAGATCAACAGAGAGAAGACTAGTGCCTGTTGTGCATGTAAAGATGGGTATGTTGGTGTACTGGCCCTCCGATCTGCTCGGCTATGCTGTGGATTCCATGACTGCTGTTGTTGGGTACGACTGCGGCAAGAGCGATGTCTACGTGGTGGTCACCACCGTGAACGAGGACAATGTGCAAAAGTATGGTGGTAAAGAGGCGTTCTGTGAAAAGCTGGAGCCCCTGGGACTATCTGTGTTAGGCACTGTTGGTGACGAGCTGTTCAATATCCATGGCAAGCGCGATGCGATTATCGTATACGACCCTCCAAATCCAACAATGATGCAGTTCTACTCCACAGAGCCAATATCAATCACATTGCCGGAGCGTAATGATGGTGAGACGCTCCAAGAAAACAAACTGGTACAGATGATGACGGCACATTACGAAGAGCGTACGTTATCAGAGGCTGAAAAGCAATACAAGCACAGTATATCTTTACTAAACACCTGCTGGATAAGGAGAAACCAACTCGTTTCAAGGTTCCCTGATTTTACCACTAACTGGTCCTCTCCATCCTTATTCAAACTACTGTTCGACAAATTCTTTGGGTTGGTGCTTGTGTTGTTCAAATGGTACCATCAATTGCCAATAGATCCAATAACTTCAATAATCACACACATTTTAATATCCATACGGTATGCTTGCCTGCTCGTGCTTAAACTGCTAAACTTTAAGCTTTTAAGTCTGCCAAGATTGGTTGACATCAGTGCCACTGCTCAACAGATTGACTTGAGACTACAGCAGTTTTGTTACTTCCCCATACAATACACTAGAACAATGAGAAAATTTGCATCTGAGGACGCTGATATGGATGGGATACTTCCTATTGACCAATACCCAGAGTACATCCGATTTTACAACACACTTTGGTTGATGCTGAATGATTTCACTATTGGTATCACATTGGGTGCGTTGTTAATCGATCACCAAACTCTGCTTGTCAAATTTTTCAAAGAAACTGTTATTTCAAAAGTGTTATACTCAGATCTAAAGAGGCTATCCATCTGGCTAATGAACTCTCCAGGTGGTGTCAAGCTAAACAATGAGCTGTCTATGTTTTTTGGTGATTTGTTCAATTGGATCATTGAGTTTTGGAGAATGATATTGATTGAACCAATCTTGGGTCATTTGCCCCTAGTGGTTTACATATTGGCTATTGCAAACACATTTGGTGCTACTTTGTCAATTGCCATATTTTCTGATTTCATCTCTATTGTGACATTCCACATCTACTGTTTTTATTTTGCGTCAGCAAGAATATTGAACTGGCAGAGAGGTATCATTGATAGTTTATGGAGACTGTTTTGTGGGAAGAAACGTAATGTTTTGAGAAACAGAATCGACTCTAACGATTATGAACTAGATCAATTGTTACTGGGTACATTGTTCTTCATCGTTCTTGTCTTTTTGTTGCCTACTGTGTGTGCATTCTATGGTATATTCACAATCACTAGATTATCAATTTTGGTTGTCACTGTGTCCCTTGAGTTGATAATGTCTTGCTTGAACCATTTCCCACTATTCTTGTTACTGTTGAGAATGAAAGATTATAAGAGAATCCCTGGTGGGGTCTTTTATGAAAATACAGATGGCTATTTGAAAATCAAGATCAAGCCATTGGGTGTGAGTGAAATGTTTAACCCGTTTACAAAAGTGTTGGGTAAGCTTCAAGACTCATACTTGTCTGGTAAGACTGTGAAGATGATTATGGCTGGTTTACCAATCAATGTGCAAAGAAATAGACTATACCAACTGCTGTACTCTGGTCTTCCACCACAACCGATGGACAACCAAGCTGTGCTAAAAGAGCTTCAAGGTTATAATAATGACAATGCATACAAAACGAAGAACTAAATAAATACATGACTTGTATATATTATATTATATATATGTATATATGTACAAATAACACCACCGTAAAAACCTTTTCTAATATATTTCTTTTCTTTTTCAATTAAGTTGCATTTGCATTTGCATTATGTTGTATTGTGTGCTTCCTTATTTCTTCTTCTTGTCAGCTGTCTTCTTTTTTGGAGGAGCACCTTTACCTCTACGCTTACGACTGGCCAAAACTTCCAGTCTGTACTTCTCTGAAGAATGTTGGATCTTCATTCCTGGGAAACAGCTTGCCAATTCCTTGAAAGTTGGGACCGTGCTAGGACCGTAGTAGTCTTTCAAGATGTCACCCTTTAGTGGTTTGGCCAAAATCTTTGCACCAGTACGGGCACCAGTTGGGTTGAAATTTGTGTGGAAGATCTTAGATTGTATCTTGGCGACTTCTAGAAGTCTTGCCTTGGTTGGAGTGGACATCTCTGTGTGTTTAGTGGTTGTTTGAGTGTAAGCCAAAACAAGAACAATTCAAAGGTCTACCATTATTGATCGAAATGTTGGTGAAGTTGGAAAAAAAAGTGTGTGTTTACCGATTAATTAACTGTGCCGGGTAACATTTAATACACCAAACCAGTCAGTATACAACTAGAAGAGAAGAGATAGGATTCACTATAGAATGATATTGATATGGATATTTATATCACTGTATAACGGATGTTGTTGCTTGGTGGTTAGTATTACTAGATACCCAGGGTTCTACTGACTCCTCAGAGTTAGTTTCTTCTCAAAAGCACAAAGCCGTACTAAGCCCTATATCAATTAGTATTCTTTAAATAACTCAGCAATTGATTAATGAATAGAAGAATGACTACAACCATTTATAATATTTTTTCCTCATAAATTGAAACTAATATACAATAACCGTTACACCTTAATAAAACATGAGCATGAAACCATAAGCAACCTAGTTACCGAAACCATACAAGGTACGACCTTGTCTCTTCAAAGCGTAAACGACATCCAAGGATGTGACGGTCTTTCTCTTGGCGTGCTCAGTGTAAGTGACAGCGTCTCTGATAACGTTTTCCAAGAAGGACTTCAAGACACCACGGACTTCTTCGTAGATCAAAGCAGAGATACGCTTGACACCACCTCTTCTAGCTAGACGACGGATAGCTGGCTTTGTAATACCTTGGATGTTATCTCTTAGGATCTTTCTGTGACGCTTAGCACCACCTTTACCTAGACCTTTACCACCTTTACCTCTACCGGACATTGTTGAATAATAATAACTGTTTTGTTGTTGTGAGTTATGATAGGAATAGCTGTTAGTGGTAGTACCTGGAACTGGATCCTGTGTTGTTTAAATAATAAACGACGATTTGGAAGCGACACGTTGGATTTTGTGCACCGTGAAGACTGCCTGCCTGCTGCTTTGTTTGTTTGTGTTGTGTTGTTTCCAGCCAATGTTGTGTGTGCTGATACGCGTTTGTTAGTGCTGAGTATTACACACGCGTTGTGCGTAAATCTGAGCACTAACGACGGCCGGTGCAACCATTTGTTTATTCTGTGGATTACTCGCTGTGCTCAGAATTACGCTGCTTCTGCCCAGCGTGTTTATCGTGTTCACCGTGTTTATCGTTCTCACATTTACACCACTCAATGTGTAAATGTGAGAACGATAGTTTGTTAGTGACACAGATTACGCGTGGCCTGCGGTAAACCACAGCACTAAGAAAACCCACCGTGTTTTGTTTACAAAAAAAAAAACAAGCCAAACCTGCAAACAAAGTCAACAAAGAAAACACAACAAGCGCGTTTTAGGCCCATCTCCCCTGTCTCAGCCTCTGCCTCCCTATTTGCCCTTGGCACCCCAAGCAGTCTGTTCAATATTTAAGCAGCCCAAGTCCCGCCCCAAGAACAAACACTTTTACTTGTCATATCAGTATCACTATCATCCATTCACAATGGCCAGAACAAAGCAAACAGCAAGAAAGTCTACTGGTGGTAAAGCCCCAAGAAAACAACTAGCCTCCAAGGCTGCCAGAAAGTCCGCCCCATCCACTGGTGGTGTCAAGAAGCCACACAGATATAAGCCAGGTACCGTTGCTTTGAGAGAAATTAGAAGATTCCAAAAGTCTACTGAATTGTTGATCAGAAAGTTGCCTTTCCAAAGATTGGTTAGAGAAATCGCTCAAGACTTCAAGACTGACTTGAGATTCCAATCTTCTGCTATCGGTGCTTTGCAAGAATCCGTCGAAGCTTACTTGGTCTCCTTGTTTGAAGACACTAACTTGGCTGCTATCCACGCTAAGCGTGTTACCATCCAAAAGAAGGATATCCAACTAGCCAGAAGATTGAGAGGTGAAAGATCATGAGTTCTTTAATGGTTTATGATTGATTTTAATGGGTCTATTTGTATATTAGGGAATAAATTATGAGTTTTAAAGCTATACAGTTTGGTAGTTTCGGTTAAGTTCTCTTTGTTATTCATCAGAACACCAATATTGATTGGTAATCACTTAGTCAGATTTCGTTGTGTTTGGCTAGTTTCACATCTGAACACCAGCTAATAGTGACAGGAAGTCAAGTCATCATTATAACCATTGAAACAAGTGTAAATAATATAATATCTCGTATCTAGCTCTATATCTCTAACATGGCCGACTCCAACGATATCAAAGAACAAGCAACGCAACAAGTCCAAAAGGTTGAGACTGCCGCAAACATCGATAAGGATGTCTCCTTCTCTGAAAAGCTCTACCAATCCTCAAAGACCCCATACCCAGCCTGGGCTTTCAGTGGGCTTTTGTTTGCTACTCCATTCATAACGAAGCCTGTCATCATCAAGAGCGTCACTGATGCCGGTATCCAGAGCACCAAGAAGATCAGAGTCGCACCATCTCCTATAAATGCAGTGTTTTTCGGTGCTGCCACCGCTCTTGGTGGGTGGGTCATCCAGGATGGTGACATTGACGATGGTACTGGCTTCATCTTTGCCTGGTCCTCTCTATACCTCATTGTCAATGGTAAGTCTACTTTCAACGGCTTGAGATACGGTAAAGTCTGGCCAATTGCATTGACAATTGCAGGTTTGACCAACGCTGGGATCTATGGGAAGCGCTTCTTCTTTGGTGGCTCTTCAAACGATCCAAATGCAACTGTTATTCAAAGTTGAAAGTTGATGAGGGGAGGAAAAAAAACAAAATAAGAGAGAATATAATGTGTTGTATATGTTCATATATAAATATATATACTCACCATTTCAATGGCAACCATCCCTTTTCTGTAGCACGTTCTTCAATCTCTTTAGCATCATACAATTCAATAAACTGCTGGTCCAATGGTCTAGCCTTGGGTGATGCAAACCGTCTATACTCATCCAAAATCATAGTCAAACTCCATTTCTGCAATCGTCTAATGCACCCAACTAAACACCCGGTCCTATGCTTCCCTCTATTACAATGGATTAGCAATGGATGGTTCTCTGGATTTATGGCAATCTCCAGTGCATTCGTAATAACTTCGTGCGGTATCTTCACAAACGGCTCTTTGTTACCAGACATACCAACCTGGAAGATCTTTATACCCTGCTTCTCAACAAACTCTAGGTTCTCGGGTGGGTATTCTTCAGGAATTAGGATCAAGATTGACTTGAGCTTTAGTTTGGACAAAAACGTAAAGTTCTCGACTCTTGGGAAAGAGGACCTGTAAATTTTGCCAATCACAGGTGCAAAGTTCTCTGGTGGGGCAATCTCCTGTTGTTTTATGATTAAAGCATCCTTGTCGTTCTCGCCATTCCTTATTTTGATATCATTTCCTGTACTTTGTGTATTGTTGTTGGTTGTAGTTGTAGGGGTAGTTTCGTTATCTTTTGTGTTGGACTCCTCTCTTGTCCTTATGCTCTCCTGGAACTCACTCTTTAAGTGGTCAAGCTCTTGATGCAGCAGATCATCATCCATCACAATGTCATCAATGTCAAACGGGGTTTCTTGATTAAGTGTGGACTGCAGGTACTCCTCAGTCCGGTAGCGTTTTTCAATAGAGTGGCGCCTGTTTTCTCGCAGCGCTTCCTCTTCACCCACATCGACATCATCCATCTGAAATTCCATCTTTGTTTTGCAACTTGTTTATATTATTATAATTAATCTCTTGTTGATATTGAAACCTCAAACTCCAACCATTCCAATTGCAATTTTGGGCTAAAAAAACATCGTATTAGGATATCAGATGAAAGCAGATCTCGAATGCGATACATGCAATTTCTGTGCTGGTTAGAATATATCTCTATCTAGGGTATCTATCTGTCTATCTCTCTCTCTCTTGTGGGAGGCAGCTTTTCAACACTGTGAATTACCCAATCCAAATGTTGGGAATCATTCGTGTCTCAAACAAAACCATCTCACGTGAGTGGTATTTGTTATGGGACGCATCGGTTTATACTACTACTGTACAGTGTACAGTGAAGCTAGAAGGCTAATTAATACCTTGGTAATAAAGAAGATACATAGTTTACTGGCTCTCCTCAAATCAAAATACAGGTAGTAAAGAACTTTTAAAAGACATCAAAACCAGGAACAAGGTACATCACATTGATGTTCATGACCAAAACAAAAGTAACAGAAATAACAACAGATACGACAAAATACATGATGGTAATGCATGCTTGATATATCAATGCTTTAAACAGATCTATTTCACTACATGATGTTCTATATTTTTTTCCATAAAATCATACTATTTGCACCTATGGGTCGCCTGTTCATTGGCAAGTGCTGACCGTTCGGTCGTGGTCTTCCACATCCCATTGACTACATGTAGTCGTTCGGTTCACACATATACATAGATATATATCACCCTTTTTTGTTTGTTTTTAAATGACATGAATTGAATGGCATGGAGTGCCAGTAAAAATGAACCAAAAACCCGTTTTTCCCCCCCCCCAATGGATTAACTTAACTGATCAATAAAAAGAAGAAATAGAATTAAAGAAAGAAATGAAGTAAAGAGAAAAGGAAAGAAAGCACAAAAAAAAAATCATAATGGATACAAGAAAGTCTTGTTTTCCAAATCAGTCAAATCCAAAGCTGCGATATTGACAACAACTTCATGGTCACCTTCGTTAATAACACCGGTATGCTTGTTCTCAGCCATGTGCTTGATTCTTTCAGCATTACGTCTTCTCAATGTGAACCAAATAACCATAGCAACGCATGGGGCAAGGAAGAAGGACAAGATGATCTGCACACACCATGCTGGGACATAACGAGGAGCATCATGCTCTTGCCATAGCTGTGGGGCAATGATGTTACCAATTGCATACCAGAACATGGCGAACGCGTTTCTGCAAATCTTCTTTGTGTACCCGGCACAGGTGGAGGAGTTCCAAGAGAACCCAATGATGAATGGAATGGCAAACTCTGGAGAGGCCAATGACACTGCAGCCAGCAAACCGATCTTGTTGGACCATGCTAGAGTGACGGCCACAATGGCACCGACAAAACATGGGAGAGACCAGACAACGATGGAGAAGGCAGAGGTGTTTGGGTACTTGAACATGATGTAACCAGATATTAGGGCCAGAATGGTGGCGTAACCACCAGACGCAACGGCAACCAATGTGGAGTCCAAGTTGGTGATGTTACCCATGTCTTGGAATAGCAAGTTTTGTTGGTAAATCAAGTTGTTAGCCAACATCAGCAATAGGATGAACAAACCAAATAACCAAGTGATTGGGTCCTTGAAAGTCTCGATAAATTGTTCCTTCTTAAAGGTCTTTTGTTCGATGGATGAGTTTGTTGTAAGTTGGACTCTTCTAATGACCCAAATCTTTTCTTCAATAGACATAAACTTGGCCTTTGCTGGGTTATCTGGGTAAAACACTAGCACAACCACACATAGAATCAAAGATAACCCACCATTAATGATCATAAAGATCTTCCAGTTTGGAATGGTGTTTTTGATGTATAAAGTACCATATGAGATAAAACCTTGTGGGATGGCCACACCAGTACATGTTGAGTAGAAAACTGGAGCAGCAGCAGCCTTTTCAACGGCAGTCAAGAACTGACCCATGGAGATGTTTAGACAGGAGACTGCGACTGCTTGGAAGAACCCCAAAAAGAATCTGACAACGATGACACCACCATAGTTAAAGCATGCACAGGTCAAGAATGTGATTAGTGACCAAAAGAACAGCAGCCCAGCTAGAAATCTTGAAATGGTCATCTTTTGCAACAAGTATGAACCTGGAACCTGACCAGCAATGTAACCGACATAAAAGATGGTGTTGACGTTGTTGTACTTGTTTTGGTCCAACCCAGTATCATTCCAAAAGGTGTCACTAATGGATGCGTATGACAATGTACCTTTGACCATATATAGAATCAAGTCAACAAGGGATGCAAACCCGACAATGTACAGGAACACTTTTCTTGAAAGCTTCTTCTCTTGTTCTGGGGTAATTTCTGGCACTTGGGCGTCATATTGTTCTTGGAATGCAAGAGTAGCATCGGAGCCTTCCTTGTTGATAACCTTAAGACCCTGTGCCTTGGCCTCTTCCTGTGTGATGGTTGTGCCTAGTGGGATGTCATCTATGGTTGCGTTCTCAGTCTCATCGTTGAAGATATCGCTTCCTTTTTCCATGTTGTCTAGTTTGACATCAAAGACCTCAGTACCACTAGTTGTAGCTGACGCATCTTTGCTGTCGCTGTTACTGAACATCTTCTTCTGCTTCTGCTTCTGCTTCTTCTTCTTCTTCTTCTTCTTTTTCTTCTTCTTTTGTTAAAGTCAAAGGTAAAGACCAAAATAATGCAATACCAGTAAATCTAACTAGTAGTAACTTATATGCCAATAGATGCTGCAACACTATATATAAACACTTCATTTGATTCCCAAAAAAAAAAAAACTCGTCATGGTCACACAATCGCCAACAAATTAGGAAGCATCATCTCCGGTTTCGTGATTGATCTCGATTTCGACTTTCACTGACGTTTCTGCTGTGCGATGAGCGACTGCATCTCTTCAAACATGTCTTGTAGTCAAGCCCGTCGTTGTGCACATTTGTCACATTTGCTTGGTTGGTGCCGTAAAGAATCAAATTTTTCTCACGTCAAGCGAGCACACGTGACCATTATGCGGTTATATGTGACCATTATGTGACTATATGTTGTTATATGTCTTCCGATGCGCCTAACTCATTTGTTTGTCCGGAGCGGCAAGGCGGTGGAGGCACAAAGTTTGCGAGAGAGCGGAACAGGAATGCGGCACCAAACCCTGCTTTATTTGGCAGTGCATTCAATTGCATTCAATTGCATATATTGCATACAGCTGCAGCTGTGTTGGTGCTGTGCTTAAAACAATAGTGAGGGTGTCTTCTTGTATGTGGGGAGCACAAGACCCAGTGCTGGTGTCTGTCCTCTATTGTCTGATCTTATATAAAAGGGAAATTCTGGGCGTTCATTGGTTGAGTAATCATCGAAATAGCCTTGTTTTTGCCCTTGCATTGTACCTTCATGTATACTGGAAAAGTAGAAGGGGGAAAAAAAAAAATGTAGAAAAACACCCTGATATTAGGGCAAGTGACGGTAACGGA